>VMDO01009484.1:31801-77270 GCA_007922755.1 Pedetes capensis | reverse complement strand
TTCCTAAGGATATAAGACAAGGTGGGCATTGTTGGCTAACAAGATTTGGATCAAAGAAATGAAAAAATTGGATAGAACTAAGCCAAGACATGAAGATAGAAGTGAGTTTAACATAGAGTGTTTGCTATTTGGCTACATGTATAAACATGGAAACATTATCTGCAAGAGATCAAACAACAAAGAATGGATATTAATAATCTTCTTTTTCAAAGTGACATAATGGAATGAGAAAAATTAATGTGCATTTCTAATTTGAAATGGTAATGAACAACAAGAACTAATCAGTGAATTGCTCTGAACTAGCCAACACCTGTCTCCAGCTTAAAACAATCTACCAAATGCTTGGCACAATGTTGGGGTGAGAAAATCAAGGTGAAACTTAATGCAGTTATATAATCTCAGAATAAGGACAGAATCTTCAGAGGACAAAACAACAGGAACTCAGAATGATATCAGGCTTCTCAATCACAGCATTCAGTGGTAGAAGTCTACAGAGGTAGGCTTCCAATCAATTCCTGAGAAAAACACCACCCAAACCTTGGTGGCTTAAAGCCAACAATAATCATTCAGTTAGGCCTAGAAATTCATATCAAGTCACAGTGGTGATGGATTTTCCATCCCAACATGACTGTGGCCTCCTCCATGGAGCTCAAACAGCTGAAAATAGCTGGGATAGTTTGAATGGGTTCATAAGTCTAGGACTTCAGTGTCTGTGGTTGAATGAGTTCTTTGATTTCTTTTTTTTTTTTTTCTTCAGTTACACCCACTAGGCTAGAAACGTTCAAGATAATTTCTTCCCCTAGTGACTGGGATCTGGGCTGAGATGACTGGAATAGCTGAGGACTGTTAAGCATCTCTCTTTCCATGCAACATGTTCACATGGCTACATTCAGCTTCTTGTGGCATAATGTCCATCAAGTACTGCTTCCCTAAAGAAAGTTTTATAAGAAGACAAGGTGATGCCACAAGGGATTTTAATGACTTAGTTTCAGAATCTCTCAAACATTCTTGCACATTCTATTTACTAGGTCAGTCACTCAGGCTGCCCTAGATTCAATGAGAAAGTAGGGAGACTAATTCTCAAGGAAAGGAGTAGCAAACAATTTAACATAAAATTATTTTTAGCTTAAATGTATATATTCATCTTATTTCTGAATAAAGTATGAAAATAAACCTCTCACACATATGATGATTTAGGCTTTGTTCCAATAAAGCATTTCTCAGGAATCTACTGAATTTATTGCCTACCAAAATCAAGGAAATCTATTAATAAATAGGAAGATACAGCATCTAGGAAAACTAGCTAAGAAACAAATTTAAGAATCCCACAGGTCCATATTGTAGTAGTCTAATTTATGCTCTAGAAACGAGAATTTTACAGAAGTTTAAAAGAAGCCAAACGAGGTTTCCTCTGGGAAGAGAACCTGAGAAGTAAGAAATAGAGGACTGCCTATATATTGTTACAAGGATTTTGACATTAGTGCATACACACACACAAATGGGAAAATGAGAGGCACATAAATTTTATGATCTATTTTTCTGTTCTAAACTTTGAAAGTTCTGTGGCATATTTTAAAAGAATTGCAGAGTGAACAACAGAAGGTTATAATAAAAATCCGTCTCATAAATGATTTAATGTGTTTCCTACCCAAAAAATTGTGTTGGATTGGAGTCCATGGTCATACCAAGCCAAGACAAAAGAGAGAAATCTTAGATAAAGCTAGTATAAGGTGTTCCTCATTGAAACTGTAGAGAGGGTGAGAGCCAAAACTTGGTGCACTCTAAATCAGTTTTCAGAAACAGCCACTGGTCTTAGAATCAGCGATTATTCTGACACAGAAGTTTCGGTCAATAATAAGTTCAAATATACATTTTCAACATAGTGTGTTCTTTAAAATGTTGATGCTATCTTAAAACTTATTAGTGATATTCCATACTCTCTACCTTGGTACCATTCGAGTCCCACCTGGACCAGTGATTTCAGAGCCACTCTTTAAGAGCAACTAAGATTTACAGTAGCTCCTCAGAACAGGGCAGGAGGACTTTACTATGCCAAATGAGATGAACCACATGGTCTCTATCCCAGTAGGGAATCATGAGGCTTTGAATAGCTGAAAGCTGTGCTGGGGTCAAAGACCTGACCTAATTCTATATGCCTTGAAGAGGCAAAGTTGTGACAAATGAATGAAAGTTAGTTCTTCCTAAAGAAGATTTTTCCTACAATGTGAACTGTCTGAAGTTGTAGATAGAGAACTATCTGCCTTGGGGATTGTTCAAGTACAGCCAAGGAGCTCTGCTCTTCTGTGACTTTTTGGAGCTGCCTAAATGCAAGCCTGTCCTAAATAAGAAAGTCAAATGAGAATCCAGACCCCTCATTTAGCTTATTACTCATTACATTCTCTCTGCCAGAACTAAACAATTGTTTTACACTGAGTCAGATTGTCTTCCTCTGCTGAAAGTTTAGGTTTTGTTCATGAAGGGTACAATGGACAGTAATCTTGCTCCAGACCAGGTTGCCAAACACATACCACAACTCCATCCTCCTACCCATGGCACACCTAATTACATACACATATGGCATTAACCCACTGCCTAGGTACAACCTTTGTATCCTGTTCAACATAATATCCAGCCACTATCAACTGTATCTGGCACATCAAAGAGTCCTACTTATCATATCTTGTGTTCAAACTGGGCCTCTTGCCATATTTCACATCAATAGCTTATCCATCCTTCTGAAATTTCATTTCTTTCTGTCTCTTTTTCACACCAATGCCTAGTCTGTAATGCTGCTAATCTCTGCTTAGATATTAACTGATGTATATAATTTTCTATGTTTGATACCTACATTTGGGTAAGTTGTATACTAAAATATGAGAGGCATCCAAATTAGCAATCAATGTAAATATATACTTATTAAGTTTTCTTTAGCAAGTGAAATGTGCAGCAATTTTATTTTTCCTTATTTTCACAAAAGTTAGCAGTGGATAGTTTAAGCCTATAAGTGGTTAAGTGACCACAGCATTTTACTAGAAGTATTTCTGCAACTTTAGAGCTACATGGACTTTCAATTGCATTCAGTCCAACTCCTTGTATTTACACATAAAGAGAAGAAGATCTAAGGTTGTTAAAGAGTTTTACCTGGAATTAACAATGAGTATGAGCTACAGCAAGAGATGAAATCTTTTTTATATAGAATCCCATGACCTTTCTACTATATGTTGTTAGGTGCCGTCGAGTCGGTATCCGACTCATAGCGACCCTCTGTTCAACAGGGGAAACACTATTGTCAGTGCTTCTCTGCTGTTCATAGGGTTTTCAATGGCAGATTGATTTTTGGGAGGGGGTTGTCAGGTCCTTCTCCCAAGCCTACAGCTTCTGGCGTTCCCAGGTGGTCTCCCATTCAAGTACTAACCAGGCCCAATCCCGCTTAGCTTCCGAGATCTGGCAGGATCGGATGCCACAGGGCTACAGCTGCAGGCACTTTCTACTATATAGTGCTCTTCTAACAGGTGTCAGATCCAGAATATAACACACTTTGATTTTTTGTTTTGTTTTAATCCATAAATAGCAAAATTTGTATTTGAAATGATGTACACTCAGAGTTACATAGTGCTGTAAGAAGCCAGTCTTAGGGAGCATCAGCAAACAACTTCAGTGCCCTCTTTGCTGAAAGATTAATGAATGTTGCATCCAGGATATTGGTAAGTCACAGGAGAAGGTTACGTCTAGGAAATAAGACTTCACAAGCAGTTATAGGTGTTGCATGCTTCTGAGACAACAGAACTGATGAACAGCTAAATTTTCAGGAAGCCTTCTCAAATGTGCTGAAGAAAGAGAGGGATGGAGGAAGGGAGGAAGAGAGGGAGGGAGGGAGAGAGAGAAAGAGTGAGAGAGAGAGGAAGAAGAAAAGAAGGAAGGAAGGAAGTGGAAAAGAAAAGAAAAAGAGAAAGAAAGAAAGAAAGAAAGAAAGAAAGAAAGAAAGAAAGAAAGAAAATGGAGTATTACAGTTAAACTGTAGGCTATGTGTGCTTGTAACTTCATTAGGTTTATGCTGAATAATATTGTTAATAGCTTGATATGGTATAATTAATACCAAAATATAGTAATTATAAAGTGATTATAATTAAATCCAACAATTAAGTTTGTGGGCCAGGAATGAGATAAAGGAAATAATATGCATACTTCATCAATGAAAATATTAATGAATAATTAATCAAACACTCCAAAAATGATGGCGTTTACAGTCTTCACACTGTTACTTCTCACAGCAGGAATAAGGATAAGCCTCCAGTATATATTCACCAAGTAATTGATTTTCCGCTTCATGCAGAGAAAACTTTATATAGAGCAGTAAACACAGAAATGAAAATTGCACCTGTCTAGCTAACCCCATAGATAGTCAGGATATCCAAAACATATACTTGTTGCACAATAATGGCTATCATTTTGTGATCATGTACACATTTATCTTATACACAACTTGAATCGTTAGATCCTTCCAAAAATTTTGCAGGAGGTATTACTGTTCTATATTATTTCTAGAAGGAGATATGGAAACTGAGACTCAGTTCAGGTTACTTGTCTGAAGTCTCACGGCAGGCAATGATGAAGTCAGATTGGAACTTTGATCTTTCTGATGTAGAAGTCCTCTCCTAACCACCTCCTGCAGTCATTTTTATAGCTCCATTCTAAGTGATATTTATGTTTCTCCAACTCACCTTCTAGATAGAAATATACTTATTTAACTACACATGGCTCTAAACTGTTGACTGTAGACAATATCCTCAAACTAGTGCCTCCTAATTCCTGGCCCCTCTGGATCTAAAGCTGAAAAGGAGGAGGACAGGTGGGGTAGGGGTGGGAAAGAAAGTGGGATAATGGACAAGTCTGTTGGTAAGACAGGGACTATTGACTCTGCCTGCACCTTGAACAATTGATTTGCCTCTTCTATCATTATAAATATAACATTGTATTAGTAAGAATTTTCTAGAAAAACAGAACCAGTAGGTTAAATATAACCTATTGAACAGCAAATTCTCCCTTCCTCTGCCTTTTTGTTCTATTCAGGTCCTCAATAAACTGGAAGACGCCAACCTACATCGGGAAGGCCAATCTGTGTTACTCAGTCCTTAGAGCCAAATGCTAATCTCACTCAGAAATATCCTCACAGACAAAGCCAGAAATAATATCTAGCCAAATATCTAGGCACCCCACAGCTTGGCCAACTCAACACAAAATCAACCCTCACACATGTGCACACAACCTTTATAGCTAACAGTCTGAAACTCTGGCACTTACCATGAATTCTGCTTTTGCATAAGAACCTCCTCCAAAGCTGCATTTGTCCATCATTATTGTGTTTTAATTCACAAATAGAATTCTTTGGCCTTTTATATATTCTTCTGGAGTGTGGGTTTTTTGTTTTTGTTTGTTTGGGGAAGAATTTTGTTGTCACTATTGTTGTTATTGTTGTTGTTGTTGTTTTTAATGGTTCTTAAATTTGCTGTTAAATTCCAGAATGTATTTTCCCACTGTATCTTGGACACAAGTGAGGTCTGAAACCCTAGAGAGTCAAACCAGGGGAAGAAAACTTCCTGTCTTCCTTGTACCTTCTGGCAGCAATTTTTATTCAAATTCAAGAATAGGGAAAACCAGCACTGGAAATCCACTGAATGAAAGCCCACTCACAGCAGCACAGCAGAGAAGTGGTGGAAGGAGGACAAGGCAGAGTAAGAAGTAGGCTTAGAATGCAATATGTCTGTGTAAAGATTAGGAGGATATTTTAGTTACACTATGGTAAGCATCCATGCCTGACACTATACCAGAATGATGGTAACTATAGCTGTTAACTATAATATACCACATCTTCACTTCCAAGAGCCAGAGAAAGAGAGAACTTAATGAGCAGTGGTGATTTCCCTTTCTAATAAAGCAGACTGTTGAGTCAGTCTTAAGTTAATAAATGCGTTGCTCCCCAGAGTGAGCACTAGGAATGTAAAAATATCCAAATGGGAACTAGAAACAAGGACAGAAAAAAAGCGCACCAGAAAAACAAAGATCATTCTGATTATGTCTGCGAAATAGCCTGAATAGGATATAGTTTGAAGATGATTTGTCTCCACCCAAACTTTGTTAAGGTTTTGTCCTTAATGTAATGGAGTTGAGCCTTTAAGAGGCTTTCTGGGTCATGGTGCACCATCATCTCAAGGATCCAGGCAGTGAGTTAGGTCTCCCAGGTGTGAAATGTTACTGCAGGAGGAAGTTGTTAAAAAGCCCACCTACCATGGGTTTGGCTGTGTTTGCTCACATTTGCTTCCCCTTCCACCTTCTGGCCATGTTGTGACTCAGCCAGGGATACCTTGCCAGATGCCACTGCCTTGCTGTTTGGACTTTTCAGGCACTGGAAATATAAACCAGGTTGTACATTGGTAATTTATATCTGCAACATATCAAAAATGAGCTAAAAATCCTTCGCACCTTTCCATCTCGAGATTTCTCAACCACTTGTCTCTGTTCATTCCAAAGTTGTTACTGTTATTGTTGTTAGGTGCCCTCAGGTTAGGTCCAACTCATAGAGACTCACAGGATTTTCTATGGCTGATTGTTTTGGGATTACCTCAAGAGTGGATTGCCAAATCCTTCTCCTGCATTCTAAAGTGGAAGCTATCAAAAGTAAAAATGCACATTGCCAGCCTTCCTAGCTGATCAAAGGCAGAAGTTGCAAGGACACAGTTCTAGCCAAGATATATGAATACAATGTTATTTTATCTGCTTCTTTCTCTTTCTCCTCTTTCTGTTAAAATGTATATGTGAAGCCTAGAAGCACAACAGCACTTGGTAATCATGAGGTAACAATCATGAGGACAAGAAGCAAAATAACTAAGGAACAAAGAATGGAATCAAAGGAAGATCCTGGATGCATCACTGAGCAGCTGCACAAGCATATGAACTGCTAGTATCTGGATCCCTTTTATTTTAGGAAAAGGAAAGAGTATTATAAATGTTTAAGCCACTTTAGAAAGAGTGATGATTTATGTTCCTTGAAGCCAAATGGATTCCTAACCAATATAACTTTTAAGATAATATCTTACTCTCTGATAGTAAGATTATTTTTCTGAAAAAAGAGTTGCTGATTGGTTTTAATTAGGCAGAAATTTTCTGTTTCCTCTAAATTGATACACATGTTTTTTCTGGGATTTTTTTCTATAGGTTGACATATCAACACTGTCTTATTCCTGTCTCTAAAAGAAGTTCAAAAGGGTAAGGACCTTGATACTTCTTATGATAAAGTCAAACTGTAACCTCAAAGCCTAGGCTAAGAGGGAAAATGAGGGGAGGGAGGTTCCTTAAAGATAAGGACAATCTGGTGGAGGGTGGGGAGAGAGCATGGATCCCTATGTAATCCACCACCCCTCTCTAGCTATATGTGTCTCGTCATTCAGAGGCTTTGTGGGTCCAGATTTAGTTTAACAAAGAATAAAGATGAGATTCTTTACACAGATCTATAAAGATCTCAGAAGTAAAAAAAATCCACACTTCTGATTAATTGAGAAGAGCCCAAGAAATTCATATAAACTTCTAAAAGGGTTTATAAACCAAAACACTCAGGAATAATGGATATTGAATTTCAGAGAGATTCATTTAACTAGGGACTGAGAAGATCCCAAAAATTGGCACTACAGCCAAACTCCATTTTTCCAGAGCAGAGACCAGGGGATTTGACTCCAACCAGACATGAAAAAGATCCCACTTTATAAGTGTCTGCCATCTGGAGAAAGAAACCCATGAGAACAGGGTTTCTACTTTATTCCCATTCGTAGTTCACACGCTTCTTTAAATATGGTTTACTTTCAGGGAACAATTGTTACTAAAGAGGATGGCAAAGGAATAAAACATTTATTTAATTTACTTTGATTTCCCTAGCAAGAAAGTCTGACAGTTTGGTAAATATAAAAGAAAAGGATGTTGAAATGTTTCAAAACCATTTTTCACATCTCATATAAAGATTCTCAGTCTTAAAATGAAAAAATAAATGTTTCATGCGCAGTAGTAGCCTAATGCAAATAGCTGCTTTCTGAAGTAAGATAAATTTATTCTTCAACCACACTGCTGAATAGAGAAATTGCAAATATTAACTTTCAGTAACAAATATTAACAATTTTATAAAGAGGCCCTCGATTAATATTTTAACAAATATGAGCTGAATAGCTCCTTC
The DNA here is from genome assembly GCA_007922755.1 of Pedetes capensis. Lineage (NCBI taxonomy): Eukaryota > Metazoa > Chordata > Mammalia > Rodentia > Pedetidae > Pedetes > Pedetes capensis. The sequence goes on along the minus strand of VMDO01009484.1, from coordinate 69,052 downwards.
CACCATTTTTTTCAGGTAAGCAAAAATGTTGTGTGAGTTGAGAATCAGTCGGAAACAGATGCTTCTTATGTGCTTCTCATTTTTCCAAAATGTGACTGATGTTATTTATTGTATAGTTGCTACTGGGCAGTCACCACTGAGATAAAATTGATTTTTAATTTCTCTCAAGGAGACTCCCCTTTTATTTTATCAGTATTAATAAAACTACAGTGTCTTGAATAATTCAATTTCCAATTATTTTCCACCTGGAGAGCTTTAGAAACTTTTAAAATGTAGTAATTTTAGAAAACATAAGCATTGTTCCATCGGACAGCTTTTATTTCACACTATAATTTGTAAAATAAATATTCTAAAAAGAGTCTTAAGGACAAGGAAGCATTATAATGTCCTTGAATGAATCATTTTTGAAGAATAGAAAGTAATGACTTTTCTTAAACAGTTTTGTAGTGAATTTTGTCTGCAAATTACACCAAAAGTCGAACAAGTCTCTGGGAATAATTTTAGCTTTTGCTGGAAATATAGAATGCAAGATTACTTTCCCCTCTATGTTCTCACTAGGATGAAACATCTCCAAAAACTACATTTAATATTTTCCTGAAGTATTCTATTACTTTTGCACAATGTTAACAACTGTTTATATATTTATATATTGTTTATATTAACACAAATAAAAGCTTAATATAATGCCATCACATTAATTCAATCTTTCATCAAAAATTTATTAACCATCTGTTTTCTTCTAGGCAATATTGTACATATTGTTTAGTTCTCCAAACACAGTTTATTGACAATAGATTAGGGAAATACAGTTCTTTAGGGCATGTAGCTAGGGAAACAATAACTTAAAATGAGCCCTGTCATGACATTTGTTGGATTATGTGTGTGTGTGTGTGTGTGTGTGTGTGTGTGTGTGTGTATGTGTGTGAATTAGATTTAGAAAATTAAACAATAGTAAGCTGTGAGAGACAAGACAAATTCCATTATTTGCACAGGGTAGTATTCAGCAAGTTAACCTCTTTGGATTTCATTTTTACTCCTGACAAAGGGAAGAAAAATCTTAGTGGTGATTAAAGATAATTCACTTCAATTTGGATCTCACAAGACTTCAGCTACTCTAATCACTGTGTGCTGGGATTTAGCTCAGTTGGTAGAGAGCTGCACTGCAGTCTCTGAGGTCCTGAGTTCAATTCCTGGCACCGCAAAAATGGGAGAAGGACCTGGCAATCCACTCCCAAGGCAATCCTGAAAACGATCAGCCATTGAAAACCCTATGAGGGTCGCTATGAGTCAGATACCAACTCGACGGCACCTAAGAACAACAACAACAAATCACTGTGTAAACAATGTTGTCTGTGCCAAGCGCCATGGTGCACATCTGTAGCCTCAGCTACTCAGGACGCTGCAGCAGGAGGATCACAGTTTCAAGGCCACAGGCAGCCTGACTTATTTAGCAAGATCTTGTCTCAAACTTAAAAATTAAAAAGGGGTTGGAGGTGGAGTTCAGTGGTAGAGTACCTGTACAGCATGTGCAAGGCCCTGGTTTCAAACACCCAGTGCTGCAAACAAATAAACAAGATACATCGACAGACTTTGTTAGTTACCTTCACATAACAAGATGCTTGATAGAACCAACTTTACATGATGAAAGGATTATTTGAGCTCACAGTTTGAAAACTTTCAGTCAGTAGCTGACTGGCCCCTTTGCTTTGGGCCTCTGGTGAGGCAGTACATGGAGAAACTGTTCACCTTGTGGCTGAGATGTGAGGGGTAGGGGCGGAGAGGCTGAAATCTCAATATCCCCTTCAATGGCATACCCCCAGTGACCTAACTTGTCCCCACTTAGAGATTCCTCCACCTCCAAATAGTGCCACAGCTTGGCAACCAAGATTTTAACACCTGGGCTCTTCTAGAGGACACGGATCCACACCATAAAAGGCTCCATCTCTGTTGCTAATCTATGGAGTTGCTGATCTGTGGCATTGGGAGGCTCGTCATTATTGGAGATTCATGGAATGACTGGGATTAAGTTCTTATATAAAGAATCCCTCAATCTCAAACTCAAGAATAAGTCTAATTATTCAATTCATAAACAAAAATATTGATGCTTCTATGAATACACTCAAATAAAATACCGTAATGTTATCTTTCTGGTGAGGACATTAAAACTGTTAGGCTTAAATTTGGACTTGATTTCCTACAATCTCTCAATGAAATAATAAGAATATGTTATTTGGAGGGGAGAGATTTTTTCTTTTTGCATTAGAAAGAGTAACACCATGAAAACTAGCTTCAGGTCTTCCACTAAAATATTTAAAGATGAGCCAGGCATGGTGGTGCACACCTATAATCCTAGCAACTAGGGAGGCAGAGGCAGGAGGATTCCAAGTTCAAGACTAGAGGCAGTTGGCGTAATTTAGCAAGACCTTGTCTCCAGAAATTAAAAAAAAAAATGGGCTGAGGGTGCAGCTCAGTGGTACAGTACTTGCAAAACATGCAAGCACGAGGCCCAGGTTCAACCCCTAGTACCGCAAAAATAAAAAATAAAATAAAATAAAATAAAGATACACACTTATCCTATGGCTTTAAATATTATTATTATAAAAGTGTTTAAGGTAAAGATTATCTAGTTTTCTCACTTATGTTAAAATTTAAAGCAAATTATTCATAAATCATGGAGGAAGGATATTTCAAAGTAAGCTGTTTATTTCTCAAATGGAGTATGACATGCCAATGAAAGTAATTGAGAAACAAGAGCTGCCATCAAAACCTGTACCCCAGACATAGGAATAGAAGAGCAAAGAGTACACAGGCTACAATCTCCTGATTTCTTATATATGTAAACACCACAATATTATGTTTCTATTACATATGAAGAAAGTAGGAAAAAATATGTATAAATATTATATTTATATATATTTTTGTTATACACATATATGTAATATTATATATAATATAAATTAATTTATATATGTATATACGTTTTTCATATTTATTTCACTGAAATCAATTACCAATCAGGTTCAAAGGTTACTATTCTGATGTGATATAAAAACATACCTGGAATAACTGGATGCAATTCCTAGGAAACTCACAGGTGAGCCCAGAAGGTGATGTGTGTATGGGGCAAATTCTGAAAAAAACAAACAAACAGATATTTCTCATGAACGCAAGGAAAATGTTTTTTGATAATAAGTGATATTTTCCATACAATTCACAAATAATAGATGCCCCAACTAAAACTGGCCCCACACATAAACTTATTTGGAGAAAGACATAGTTTATTCAACAGCTTTTGATTGATATATTAAGGACCAGAAGTAAATTCACATGCAAATTCCCATTAAGAAAGAAAACTGTTATAATCTTTTTATCACCATCTCTTAGAAATAAAAATAAATTACTTACAAGATGATATTTGGGCAAAAGGTTAAGGCTGTAAATTTGAGTATATGGTTAATATTTCATAAGTTAGTTTTTCCTATATTCAGAATTAAATATAATATTTCCCAAATTAAGATATGTCTTCTTTACACATAGCCCATCTGGGTTACCATCTGTGCCATGGACACAGCATCCTGCCTGACTTAAATATCAGTGGGTGAGGTTTGCCTGTTCCTAACCTTTGCCTGACACATTCTTCTGAGGCAGGGCATCCTCCATTCCCTACACGTGGATGGGACAGTAAATTTCCCTATCTAATGCCTCCCAGTGTTTAAACATCTAATTAATATCTTAATTAACAAATTTTATTTCTATCTTAATTAAAAGAGTAATTTTAACAGTTACAGAATTTAAAAATTGACATATTTTCACATTCCATAGAACATTTTGTGTCCTTTTGTCAGTTCAATCTTAAACCTAAATTCTCTTCCCTCATCACTAATTATGAAGCATATATTGCCATCTACTATCTTTCAGAAATGACGCTTATGACACAACATGTTTAAAATATGTTAAGCCAGACAAAGGGGATGTGAAACTTTTGGAAGTAGGTACTTTGCATTTTTATAAAGTATCGAAAGCTTTTAGCTGAAACTCACTGAATGATCAATTAAAAATGTTGTATAATTACTGCATTTATCATGTCACTAAAAGATACACAGAGATCCAGATTCGGTTACTTCAGAGACACAGGGCTTTTGTTGTTGTTGTTTTTGTTGGTTTGTTTATCATTTTTGTTTGTTTGTTTAGCAGTGCTGAGACTTGAACCCAGGCCTTGCACATGCTAGGCAAGTGCTGGACCACTGAGCAACACCCTGAGCCCCAGAAGCACAGTGATGGCATCTGTGTCCCAGAGCTTCGGTCTTTCCACTCAGCATCTTCAGCATGTTGTCCTTAATTTTTAAACTTATGCTCTTATAGTCACTAAATTGCTGCCATTGCATATATTTGCCTCACTTGTCTGAGGCAAGTGGAAAATCTCTGTGTATCTTTTTCTCAAAGACCTTCCCAGCTTCATCAGGGCATACTTTCCCTTAGGTTCCATTTCATTGAATCCTCTGGAGAATTCAAAGGATATAAATTAACCAGATCCAGCCGAGCATGGTGGTGTATGCCTGTAATCCCAGAAACTCAAAAGGCAGAGACAGGAGGATCACAAGTTCGAAACCAGAGGCAGTCTGTATAATTTAGTGAGACCCTGTCTCAAAAAGTAAAAAAAAAAAAAAAAAAAAAAAAAAAAAAAAAAAAAAAAAATGGGCTGAGGGTGCAGCTCAGTGGTACAGCACTTGCAAAGCATGCAAGTGCAGCACAGGGCCCTGGGTTCAAACCCCAATACTGAAAAAAAAAAATTAGCAAGATCCTACAAAAGGCCCAGTGAACAGCAACATAATAGTCCACTCACTCTTCATTTCTTTTTGGTATGCCCCAATAGATAGGAAACTCAGCATCAAGGGATACCTTGGATACAATTCAGAGTTTTCATGAAAGATTGGCACAGAGAGTTCTGAACTTTGTGTATATGGCGTATGTTAAGTGTGTGACATCCATAAAAAGGTGCAGATGGCCAGAGTGTGATATAAAGATTAAGGCCTAAGGAAATCAGCACAGTTTTTATCAAAGGTTGTCTTTACATATTACTCTTATACTCCACCAACATTTGTTAATAAATAAAATAGATGCAAAAAAGATTGTCTTTAGCTTATTTTTCAAAGACAGTTGTTTTGTATTTATGTATTTAGTCTTTTACCCCAATGATTGAAATAGTGTTTATCTAAATTTCTTCTTTTCATTTATGCTAAGCTCTGGGGACTAAGATATATCTTGGGATAATTCAAAATTTGAAAAGGTACTTGAACATACGTTAACATAAAATGATCACAAAAATCACACAATATCTTTATGAAGGGAAACAGTAATAACTAAAACCAATTCCCCCATTTGACATAGGAAGTAAGTAAGCCCAGAGAAAAACAAGGACTTACACAGCACATCCTAGTGACACAATAGAAAACTAGGTCTAAAATTCTGGTATTTTAATTCTAATTCACTATTGTTCTAATTATTTTACTTCTGAAATTTCATAGAGTACGTGTTAAGATTTTGGATTATGGAGATACGTGTATGCCTCCTAATGGATAGTTGGATCTAGAAATACAAACTTAATATATGTGAGCCTGGGGTCCAATGTCTGTCAAAATGTAAATATAAATAAGGCTTCTCTTGCTGGAGACTTGAGAACATTAATTAGGTGCAGACTACATAGATGGCATTAGAAGCTCATATGTGTGGAGTTCCCAAATGTAAGTCATTACCTGTGCCAGGACCCTAATTTTAAGTGATGTATATAGCTCCTGGGGATTATATGGGACTTTAGGGTTGGTCTAATTTAATCTTGAACAATTTTGCTAAAATTATGGGGATGACTATAAAAGTATGACTGAAGCCAGACCACATGGACACCAATGTAGATGCCACCACTTTTTTTTATAAGCTGTAAAAGTAACTGGGAAAGTCATTTAACCTCTCTTTGCCTCAGGTTCAGCCACTCTCAAATAAGTATTCTAAAAGCCTCTATTCCTTCAGGTTGTTGTGGGGATTGAATGAGTTAATATGTACAAAAAGGTTAGGACTGTGCTTAGCAAAGAGTAGGTCCTGTATAAGTTTTTCCTACTTCTTTTGTGGTTAATATTATAATTTATTGTGAAATCATCTTATTGACATCTTCTGCCTAGTGGACATTCTGAACATAGCTGAAAGAAAAGAAAAGAAAAGAAAAAGAAAAGAAGAAAAGAAAAATCTTTCCCTTTTGAGCAGTTCCTCCTCAGTCCAGGAGACTCCTGGTCCTACAACACACAATGAGTGATAGGGGAATGTTAACACAGTATGGACTGTCCTGGGAGGTCTCCTTCTGAGCAACCTACTTCTCTCTACCCAAAGCACTGTCAATCCAAGGTAGATCAGATGCGTCACCGCTTTGTTCCTCCAATGTACCCAGTAGCCTGAGATCAAACAATTGCCCACAGGCCATGAAGCCTAGATATCAGCTAAGAAATGCAAACCATTATAAGACAAAAAGAAGCAGGTAACCATCAGATGCCATGTGAAAAATATACAAGAAAATATCAGAGAAAGATTTATAGTGAGGCTTAACCCTAGAGAAACTAGAAACTAATTCCTGCCACCATAGAGGGCACTAGAAATAACTTCATCTTTTTTTTGGGGGGGGGGGTTACACCACCAGTTCTTCATGTCCTACATGCTCCTTTTTCCAACTTTAAAACAATGCATAAATTCCCCTGTGAGGTAATTACTCTTTTTCATTAGAGATTGAGCACCACTACATTTTCCCCCCAAGCTCCTCTTTGCCTCAGGGTCCATGTAGTCTAGAATAACATTGGATGGTAAATTTCAGAAGACAGAAGTCATGCTCAGCAGCTAGGGCCATGACTGACGGATGACAGCAAACAAGCTACCGTGTGTGGCTGTTGATATTACCATGGCAAGCAGTGGAATTTCCACATCCAGATTATTTATACATCGAATATTACTTTCCTCTGGATTCTGGGTATTTTGAAAAAAAAAAATAAAGGATTCCTTTTTCCTTCTTGACTTTACTAATGGTCAAATACAGCTCTCTGCCTGCTTTTTAAATAAAATTTTATTGTAATCAAGTTACCCTCATCTGCTTATGATTGTTTCCATGATGACAGAGAAGAGTAGCTGTGACAGAGATTGTATAACATGAAAAGCCTAAAACAGCTGCCCCCTCACAGGAAAAGTTGGCTAACTCCTGTTTTAAATAACTAGCATGGCCTTCTTTCAAAAGTTCCAGTTCTAGGGACATATCCTAAGGGAATAAATGAACAAAGAGAGATATAGTTACACAGATGTTCCTTCCAATGCTGTACACAATGGCAACAAAATTTGAAAACAAACTTAAGTATATACAAATAATAAATATAAATAATAAAAATATACAGAATTATAACAAAATAATTGAATACCACAAAACTTTTGAAAAATAACATAGATCTAATTAGCTTAACAGAAATACTTGAACAACAATGATAATGATGCTTTTATGGAGTGATTAACATGGCCCTGATATTACATTAATCACTTTTTAACCTACTATTATCCTCCATTCACAGAAGAAAATATTGGGCTTTTGAAAGATTATATTCCTATTCAAGCCCATATGGCAGAGCAGAGATCTGAACCAAGATTGTCTGTTTGCCCAATTCCAAACAGAGAGATGGAGGAAGAGTAGGGAGAAAGAAAAATATAATGCACTGGCTGTTAGTAGACTATTGGTTATAGAAGAGCCACTTGCCACTTCAAAATAATCTCTATTTGCTACAAAGGTTGAAAAATAACCTTTCCCCCAAACCACCTGAGAGTAAGTTGGTACACTGATATCCCATAACAGACACTTATTGTTATTTCCATAAACAAAGATATTGTTTTATGTTATCACAATACAATGACCATCAGTAAAGTCAGAAATTAATATTGATACAATACTTCATATGTCAAGTGTTCCAGTAATGACTATGACAAAGAATCCTATTCAGAATCATTTGTTGTACTTAAACATATTTCTCTGCTCTCCCTCAGTTTTGGAACTTTCCATGTCTTTCCTTGACTTCTATAACTTAGACCTTTTTGAATATTGCAAATCAGATATCTTGCAAGATGTCTGCCCCCCCTTGGGATTTTCTGCTGTTGTCTCGTGATTAGATTAGATGTGTGATTCTGAAGGAGTAAGAAGTCAGTTAGGAATGAGTGGTGAAACACCAAGGGTTAATCTGAGGTTTTGAAACACAAAGAGCCCACTTGAAGTCTATTAAAAACAAAGGTGACTGCTTATGGTTTAGGACTGTTTAGATAGGGCTACTTGTTCAAGGAATCAACCAAAGTGCCCATCAACAGAAGAATGGATAAAAAAAACTATGTTACACATACACAATGGAATACTACTCAGCAATCAAAAAAAAAAATGAAATAATGCCACTTGCAGCAAAATGGATGGAATTGGAGAAAATTATTTTAAGTGAATGAACAACAAGCTCAGAAAGAGAAATACCACATGTTCTCATTCATATGTGGGAGCTGAACCAAAATTACAAGAAGGAAAAGTTCCTATGCAGAGGTAGGAACATAATAATTAAAAAAACGAGGAAGGGATCTAGCAAAAGGAAGAAATCCTGGGAAAGGAAAGGGGGTAGAGGAGGAACAAGGAGGAGTGAGGAGTGGGAGAGAGGGCGACCTCAGGGTGAACAGCCCCACTTTAATAGTCCTGGGAATAATTATAATAACACCAATAATACCAAAGAATGGTAATAATATTGATGGGCTAGAAAATTCATGTAATAATACTGACAATGTAAAAAGAAGAAATTGCAACAAGAATATATAAATGGGATTACATGAAATTAAAAAGCTTCTGCACAGCAAAAGAAACAATTAACAGAGTCAGGGAAATCCCCATGGAATGGGAAAAAATCTTTGCATTTTATACAACAGATAAAGGTCTAATTACTAGAATTTATAAAGAACTCAAGAACAAATCTCCAAAAAAAACAAATGACCCAATACACAAATGGGCAAAAGAACTGAGTAGACAGTTCTCAAATGAAGAGGTCCATAAAGCCATGAAACACATGAAAAAATGTTCAGTATCCCTAGCCATTAGGGAAATGCAAATTAAAACAACTCTGAGATTTCACCTTACACCAGTAAGAATGGCCAAGATCGATAAAACAAATAACAACAAATGCTGGCGAGGTTTTCACAAAAAAGGAACACTATTACATTGTTGGTGGAGCTGTAAATTGGTCCAGCCACTGTGGAAATCAATATGGAGATATCTTAAAAAACTGAAAACAGATCTACTGTATGACCCAGCTATAACACTACTGGGAATTTACCCAAAGGAAGGTGGGTCATCATACCACCGAGACACCTGCATCCCCATGTTCAATGCTGCACTTTTCACAATAGCGAGGATATGGAATCAACAAAAGTGCCCTTCAACAGAAGAATGGATAAAAAAACTGTGGTACATATATATGATGGATTACTACTCAGCAATCAAGAAAAATGAAATAAGGTCATTCGCAGCAAAATGGATGGAATTAGAGAAAATTATTTTAAGTGAACAAACCCAAGCTCGGAAAGAGGAACACCACATGTTCTCACTCATATGTGGGAGTTCAATCAAAATTATAAGGAGGAAACATGCTATTCAAAGGTCGGATCAAAATTTAAAAAAAAAAAAGCTAAGAATGGTGTCAATATAAATGGTCTAGAAAATGCATGTAATTGTTCTGACAAGATAAAAACAAAGTTCACTACAGGAAAAGTTTCTATCTTAAACAGAACTGGAATCCAAGGACATATAGAAAAATATTACCAAGTAAATGATAGAGAAGACTTAGATGGGAAGGGTGTTGGGGGGAAGCATACAAGAGGGTAAGGGGGCACCTATATGAATAATGTACATCAAAATGCATATATCGAAATGCCACAATGAAAAGCATGTCAGAATGAATCACATTAAGGTGTACATTAAAAACGTCCAATAAAAAAAAGATAAAACAGTAAAAAATGAAAAAAATAAAGATAGTTCACTACAGAAAAAAGTTTTGATCTTAAACATAATTGGGATCCAAGGATATATAGAAAAATATTACCACAAAAAGACAAGTAAATGGAAGAGAGGTCTTTGGTGGACACTGGGGTGGGACGAGGGGACAAAGTGCACAAGAGGGTAAAGGGGAACTTATCTGTGTAATGTACAACAAAATGCATATATGGAAATGTCACAATGAAATGCATGTCAGAATGAATCACATTTCCAATAACAAAGGGCTATTTGTTTAAGAAATTAGCACAGCATGTGTCCGCTAAGATAGAGGTGTCAGCAGGCCTATGTCATTTGGCCCTGGCCTATGGGGAGGGGGAATTGTAAAAAGCAACATGCTTTGTCTCACAAATAAAGATCAAAACTCAACCAGGTAGACTTCTCTCTTCTGATGAAAGAGTAACTTTGGCTCAGTTTACCACCATAATACTAGCATTACAGTTTTGAACAACTCCCCACCATGAGCTTTTCAAGTGAATTATAGGCAACCTCATGCTCAGTAAATCAAAAGTTGTAAAACTCCTGGAGCTTCCAATCAGAAAGAAAAACTCTACTCTAATTGCTCTAATTTAAGTGACACCCCCTCCAAGGAATACAATAAAAGAAACCCATCCCTTGGACAACTTGCTCCCTCCTCTCTGGATAGTCCACTCTTCCTCTGAGGGAGTTACCTTTCTTTCATTTCTTCTCCAAAATAAACTTTACTCTTTCTACTATTTGTGTGTATGCGTGTTTGTGTGTGAGTATGTTGCTAAAATTTTTCTGCGATAACACAAGGACTGAGGATCCCATCTACACATTAACAGTTCTATGTCCTTCTTTCATCCTGTCACAGAGGAAATGGTTTTAATCAGTCCCACTACTGATAATATTTACTTCACATCATTATTATAATTTATGCATGCATGTGTGATAAGAGCACTTAAGATCTTATTGGTATCTCATTGTTCCTAGGCCCTTTCAACAGATAGAATAAATGGAACTAAACATTATACATACAGATGGAGACACACACACACACACACACACACACTCTTCCATGAAATCATACTTATATTTCCAATTCCAGTCTAACAAATCTCAAGATTCCTTTCAGTTTTCTGTCTTTTGACATTTGATCTCTCTTCTCTACAGTGAGAAACCACTCTCTCATTTCTCCATATTCGTAATTTATTTCTTTTTCATCAACCCATTACAAAAATAGTCTCTCACCTTCTTCTAGTCCCCACTTTACCCAATTTCAGTTCCAAAACATCATGCACACACCTTATTCCACCCCTGACAGGAACACTCTTACTCCTCACAGCACTTGATGTCCGATGTTCCAAGTAGGGTTTCTCTTACCACCACCATATACATGTCCACCCTCCTCTCCCAGTCCATTTTAAGCTGCTTGTCAACATCTTCCACACCCCACTTAGTCTCTTGCTCCTTGCCCAAGGCATTGTGGCTTCCCTTCTCTTGCACCACGTCTACTTGTCTTATTCTGTCCAATACAATGGCTCTCAGACTTAATCGTTCAAGAAAGGAAGATTAGTAAAAAGAAAATAAGGACAAGGAATAGGAAGAGAAGAAATAAAACAAAATGAAACAATATTTTCCACTGCAACTCAAAGTGAGATAAAAGAATAAGACAATATGTCCATGCAAGAAAAATTCTCCCCTAAGAAAATGAGAACAATTCGGCATAATCACTATGGAAAGATAACAAGACAACAGTAACACTGGCTAATCAAACATTCAATAAAAGTAAAGAGATGATTGTGGAGAATAAGGTGTCTGGACATGAGATAAAGGACAATATGTTTTATATAAAATACATTTTTTGATTGATTGGAAAACAGGGATTACCACTTTTATAGGCACTGTGTATTACAGTTTTGGTGGCTACCCATTTGGGATTTTCAAAACAATCATAATTGTAGATTTTATTCTTCTCAATTAGGGTGGTTCATGTAGAGCAAAATTAAATCCATTTTTAAGAATTGGTAAGGGTGTGTGTGTGTATGTATGCGTATCCATATATATTCACATATCATAACAAAATATTTTATTGTATCATGATTCCATTCTTTTTGTTTGGAAAATATAGTCAGTATAGACACACAATTTTGATTTGACAATTGAGCTTTTGAAAGAATTACACAAATAAGGGAAAAATATATAATCAATGATTTTTCTAAATTACCTAGCATCTATGTCTAAGTATGGGGCTAGGATTTAGCTCAGTTGGTACAGTGCTGCTCTACAGTCTCTGAGGTCCCCAGTTCAATTCCCAGCATGGCAAAAATGGGAGAAGGACATGGCAATCCACTCCCAAGGCAATCCCCAAAACAATCAGCCATTGAAAACCCTATAAGACACTACTCAAGGGCACCTAACAACAACAACAACATGTCTAAGTATAATCATCTGCTCTATACTCAATTCATTATAGGAGCACAAGGACAACATGCTACTTCTATAGCATGTACCTTTTAAAATATATAACTTTTTAAAAAAAATCATACACTTTTTAAACAACAGAGCCAGGATCCTTAGTCTTGTCTGTCAGATGTCAGCACTGCTTATTTAGCCACCACAGAATACTACTTTTCATGATGTGAAAATAAGATACAGAATTCATTTGTATATATTTTTATGTAATCAGAAGCAAAATCCAGAGGAAAGAAAACAAGCCCTCTATGAAACATGCTAGGACATTCATCTCTTATTTTGAATCAGAAATTGCTTGGGTTATGATCTGAGGAACTGGAATCACAACAATGCCAATGATTAGAGTACAGCCCTGGCAGCTGACAGCCAGATGCAAGGCCCACCTTAGCAACTTAGGTAAGACCTTCAGTAAGTTATTTAATTTTCTTGTGCCTCATTTTTCTCATCCATAAATGGGCATGATAATATATGTCCATTTCCTTAGGGCTAAATGAAATAATACATAAAGCACTAAGGGCATGTCCGGCATATGGCAAGCACTCAATAAGGGTAATTAAATTTTATTCTTATTATTACAGTTGAGGATGATGATGTTATTTCATAGCCTGTATCTATGCCTTACATCTGTGGCTTTTTTCCTAAACTTAACACTGGTGCTAAAACTTGAAACTTGAGATGTGATGATCCTTGACATGAATAATTCATCCTTAATCACGATAGGTTATAAAATATTAGTGCATATAACCAACAAGGCCAAGTAATATTTAAATATAACATGAGTATGTCCTATGTGCCAGAAACTATCTTGTTGTTAGGTGCTATCAAGTTGATATCCAGCTCATAGCGGCCCAACGTACAATAGGCAAATCACTATTGGCATTCTTCGCTGCTATTTGTAGGGTTTTCAATGGCTGATTAGTTTTTGGGAGTGGGTTTCTGGGCCCTTCTCCCAAGCCTGCAGCACCTGGTATTCCCTGGTGGTCTCCTATCCAAGTACTAACCAGGCCCCACCCTGCTTAGCTTCAGAGATCTGAGTGGATCAGGAGCCACAGTGGTATGGCTGCAGGCAGAAACTATCTTAGGTATCAGAAATCCAATAGGAAAAAGATAATAGACTCTTTGTTTTCAATGAACATTCAGTCTTGTTTGTCTTTGGTATAATTGATACCATAAGTATCTTAAAAAAAAAAAGACTGATACACATGGTATCAGTTCTTGGACATGCAGAGAGACATAGAATCAGACATGATATAGAGAATGATCTCCTGAAAAACTACATAATTCAGACTCATTGGTCCAGACACTGATCCTTGTCCAAGACTGACAAGGTGTCTGCCTCTGGCTGGGCTCTATCAAAGTAAAAGGTTAAAAGATAGCTAGATAGCTAGCTAGATAGAGATATAATTCTCAGTCTGAATAATCAAGGCAATGAGTGGCTTTCTGTTAGTTTTAAATTGTGTGTCTTTATGAAATTGAGATATACTGAGAGCATCAACATAAAAAAAACACATATTCATATGATGCAGTTGGTGAAATGAAATTTCATCAGTCAACTAAAACTCTTTGTTAATTCATTCTCAATATCTGTATCACAGACATATACGTCTGATCACTTGCCCTATGGGCGATACCTTAACTTTTTCAGTGTCCTCATGGCTGGAGTTATTCAATTGCTTTAAGACTATAAATAGCCAATATTTTACAAAAATGCTTTCTAGTGAAACAAAATGTCTTTAAATGAGCAAAATGTGGCTTATTGTCTGCCTTTGAGGTAATTCTAATGTTCAGAGGCAAACATAGGTCACTTACCTAATAACTGGCTATGTGCCAGATGTACTCACCAACTTTGGTATATTTCATGTTCACCAATATCTTATACTTATCTTCTTTGACAGGTAAGGAAACCATAGCTCAAAGAACTCATCCCTGGGAGCTGTTGTCTATACTCATTCCTCTCAGCCACAAGTCATTGATGTCTCCCCACTCATCACCATGTTGAGAATTTGGGTTCCTTCAGCATTCTGAATGGACTTCCAGGTTGGCTTTACACTTACGATCTTTAAGCGTTAATTTTGTCATGTACAAAATAGATGCAGTGATAAGATCTACATTTTATGATCACTTCAAATATTAAAGAATTCTTCTAAGGTGCTTAGCACCACACCTGATACATAGTAGGTAATCAATAAAAGATAGTTGCTGTTGTTCTTTCTCATTGGAAAATAAGAGGTTATTTGAAAACCCAAAAGCAAAATGCCCAGTGCTGATCCTCAGAGTTCCCCAATGACTAAGTTTGCCTGGAAAGTAAATGACATGGATACTGCTGGTGGGAGATGTTCAAAGAGCACTGGATGCCTTTAAGAACTTGTCTGGGGTATTTGTACATGTGCTTGACCTACAGAAGAACATTTGGTGATTACAGTGAATCATCCGCTGAAACCACGGCTCCCTCTGCATTTCACTCCCACAGCTCAGAATACCACTGCCTCTCCCCTCACAGTGCAAAGGCATTGGACCACAAATGACTGTACCTGCAATGTTGATGGAGCTTTCACCCCGCAGCAGGTTTCAGTGAAGTGACTGGAGGGACTTCCTTAAGAGCATTGTCCAAGGTTACAGACTAAGTTGACAGATTCAGGGTTTCTTTACCTCTTTTCAAAGAAGCAGCACACTACACTGTGAAGGGGAATAAATATGAATTCTTGTTATTTTTTTAAAGAAATTCCTTTCATGCATCATCTCAGGAAATTTTTAAAAGACAAACTATTTGGGGAGTGCAGGCAATGAGGCCTTTGTCACACTAAAGCAAAAACAGTAACAAGGTAAAACTCATAAGTGATTTAAAACTGATATTTTAGAAGAAAAGATGGGGAGGAAAGAGGAAAGAAGAAAAAAGAAGGAATGGGAGGAGGAGAAGGAGGAAGAGAAAGAGGAAGTGGAGGAGCAGGAGGTGGTGGTGTTGGAGGAGGAGAAGAAAGATATTTCCTGGCAGAATAGGGCAATTATAGCTGTCTCGGATTTGCTGTAATAATAATGCATTTGCAAACAGCTCTGGGAGGAAGATTCAGATTCGGTTCTGAGGATCTTATTTTGTCTTCCCTGGAAGGGGATTTGGTATGTTCTAAAGAATGAGCTTATATCGAATCTTTTGCAGACTTGCTGGTTCAGGTGTCAATAAAAATATTTTTGTATCAACCCAGTGACATTTTTACAAGAGGCATGAAAAATTCTATATTGAAAGAGCCACCTTCCACAAACCCCGCAGGCCTTTCCTTCAGCCAAGACCAATATTGAAGTGAATAAGAGCATTTGACAGGATAGGATGTGAAGTGTTCTTTCATGTGGGAGGTGCGGGAAGATTCATCAGCACACTCTGACCTTTTCTCAGACACACTTTGATATAATCTGTTTCATATTCTGACTTCGCAAGAGACATCTTTGAATTTTCCATCAGGATGGGTAAACTATATTTGTTTGCTGATGAAATTTTCTGGGACCACAAATCTCTGGTGAACTCTGGGTTACCTTGAGAGAAAACAACTTCACACCTGCACCTCATAGGTGAGGGTCAGTTGAGCTTCTGCAACCCAATGGCATGTCAAAGATCAAAGCTCAAAGCCAATTTCCTCACAATAATTCTGACTGCCACTCCACTCCCAGCTTGTTACCCTGTGCACAGTCCAGGTACGCTGCTCTTCTCTCTGGTTCTGGAATGTGTTGAGTTCCTCACACTCTTGGGTTTTCTATACAGTCTTTTCTTCCCCGAATGTTCTGTCCTTCACTCTCCTCCTTTTACCATCAAGCTCTGGTCTATTTTTATAAAACTGGCTCTTAGCCTTCATGCAATACTTCACTTCAGGGACAATGTGCCCACATTTCAATGTATGTATATAAGCACTTCTTTATTTGTATTTAAAACCTTTTTATTCTGTTTTGTTGTAATCTGTACAATTTCCAGTAATTTTTGATAGATATTCTATAAAGACCCTTACTGACAGGTAGCTTTCTACTACTTTTGACCAGATGTTTATCAACGGAATGTGACTCTTGATCAAGAGAGGCCTCTCTAAAGAAGTGCCAATTATATTTATGCTAAGGGTCTAAGATAAATGAACTAGTTAGGAGAGAGAGAGGGAGAAAATTTGAGAAAGAATAATATTTCTGAGATAGAGAAATGGAGGCTGGATAATTTGTTGTTGTTGTCATCGAGTGGAGTCCGACTCATAGCGACCCTATGTACATCAGATCGAAACACTTGCCGATTCTGTGCCAGGCAATCGATCTTATTTATGTTTAAGCCCATTCTTGAAGACACTGTGTCAATCCATCTGGTGGAGGGTTTTCCTCTTTTGCGTTGACCTGCCACTCGCCCAAACATGATGTCTTTTTCCAGGGTTTGATATCTCCTGACAACATGTCCGAAATATGTAAGATGCAGTTTGGCCATTCTTGCTTCCAAGGAGCACGCTGGTTGCACTTCTTCTAAGACAGATTTGTTGGTTCTTTTGGCAGTCCATGGTATATTCAATAGACATCTGCAGTACCACAATTCAAAAGCATCAATTATTTTTCTGTCTCTCTTATTCAAAGTCCAGCTTTCACAACTATATGATGCCACTGAAAATACCATGGCATGAGTCAGACGCACCTTCGTCTTCAATGTGACATCTTTGCTTTTCAATACTCTAAAGAGATCTTTTGCCACAGCTTTTCCTAGAGCAATACATCTTTGGATTTCTTGACTGCTGCTTCCACGGGTGTTGATTATAGAGACAAGCAAAGCAAAATCTTGGACAACCTCAATCTTTTCTCCATTTATTATGAAGTTGCGTATTGACCCAGTCGTAAGGATTTTTGTTTTGTTTATGTTTAGTCATAACCCATATTGAAGGCTATGATCTTTGATCTTCATCAGTAAAAGTTTTAAATCCTCTTCCCTTTCAGGAAGCAGAGTTGTGTCATCTGCATAACACAGGTTGTTAATGAGTCTTCCTCCAATCTTGATGACACATTCTTCCTCATAAAGTCCAGTTTCTCAGATTATTTGCTCAGCGTATAAATTGAAGAGATAGGGTGAAAGTATACAGCCCTGATGCACACCTTTCTCAACTTTAAACCACGCACTGTTTCCTTGTTCTATTCGAACAACTGCCTCCTGGTTCATGTACAGATTTCTCATGAGCACAATTAGGTGTTCTGGTATTCCCATTTTCCAAAGTGTTATCCACAATTTGTTGTGATCCACACAATCAAATGCCTTTGCATAGTCAATAAAACATAGACAGACATCTTTTTGATATTCTCTGCTTTCAGCTAATATCCACCTGACATCAGCAATGATGTGCCTGTTTCCCTGCCCTCTTCTGAATCCTGCATGATTTTCTGGTAATTCCCTGCCTATATACTGCTGCAGTCACTTCTGAATGATCTTTAGTAGAATTTTGCTGGTGTGTGATATTAATGATATTGTCCGATAGTTTGCACATTCAGTCGAATCCCCTTTTTTGGGAATAGGCACAAATATGGATCTCTTCCCGTCAGTTGGCCAAGTAGATGTTTTCCAAATCTGTTGGCATAAACATGTTAACACCTCCAGTGCTGCATCTGTTTGTTGAAACATCTCTATTGGTATCCCATCAATTCCTGGAGCCTTTTGTTTCACCACTTCTTTCAAGGCAACTTCCACTTCATCCTTCAACACCACTGGTTCCTCTTCATATGCAACCTCTTGGAATTGTTGGTCGTCTACCAATTCTTTCTTGTATGATGATTCTGTGTGTTCTTCTCATCTTCTTTTGATGTTTCCTGCATCATTTAATATTTTCCCTGTAGAGTCTTTCACTACAGCCACTCAAGGCTTGAATTTTTTCTTCACTTCTTAAGCTTGAGAAACACGGAGTGTTCTTCCCTTTTGGTTTTCTGCCTCCAGCTCCTTGCACATATCATTATAATATTTGTTTTTGTCTTCTTGACCTGTCTTCTGAAATCTTCTGTTTAGTTCCTTAACTTCATCATATCTTCCTTTTGCTTTAGCTACTCAATGTTCGAGGGCAAGGTCCAGTGTCTCTTTTGACATGTAATTTGGTGTTTTCTTTTTTTCTTGTCTTTTTAAGAACTTTTTGCTTCCTTCTTGAATGATATCTTTTATGTCGTGCCACAACTCTTCTGGTCTCCTGTCATTTGTGTCTAATGCATTAAACCTATTTTTGAGGTGGTCTCTGAACTCAGGTAGGATATACTCAAGGTCATACCTTGGCTCTCGTATACTTGTTCTAATTTTCTTCAGCTTCAGTTTGATCTTGCATATGAGAAGTTGATGGTCTGATCCACAGTTAGCACCAGGTCTTGTTTTGACATTTTGTACAGAGCTTTTCCATCGTTTTTTTCCACATATGTAGTCAGTTTGATTCCTGTATGTTCCATCTGGTGAAGTCCATGTGTATAGTCTCCGTTTATGATGTTGAAAACATGTATTTGCAATGAGAAGGTCATTGGTCTGATAAAATTCTATCATGTGATCTCCAGCTTCGTTTCTGTCACCAAGACCATATTTTCCAACTACTGAGCCTTCTTCTTTGTTTCCAACCTTTGCATTCCAGTCACCAGTGATTATCAGTATGTCTTGATTGCATGTTTCATCTATTTCAGATTGCAGAAGCTGATAAAAGTCTTCCCTTTTTTCATTTGTGGTCTTAGTGGTGGGTGCATAAATTTGAATAATAGTCATATTAACTGGCCTTCCTTGTAGGTGTATGCATATTATTCTATCACTGACAACATTGTATTTCAGGACAGATCTTGAAATGTCTTTTTTGATGATGAATGCAACCCCATTTCTCTTTAGTTTATCCTTCCCAGCATAGTAGACCTTATGATTGTCTGACCAAAAATGGCCTATGCCGGTCCATTTTAGCTCATTGATGCCTAGAATGTTAATCTCTATGTGCTCCATTTCTCTTTTAATGATTTCTAATTTTCCTAGATTCATACTATATACATTCCATGTTCCAATTATTAATGGATGTTTACAGTTGTTTCTCCTCATTTTGAGTCATGCCACATCAGCCCACGGAGGTCCCTGGGGCTTTACTCCATTTCTGTCATCACAGTAGATTCTACTTTGAGGAGGCAACTCTTCCCCAGTAGTATTTTGAGTGCCTTCCAACCTGGGGGCCTCATTTTCTGGCACTATATCTGACAGTGTTTCTTTGCTATTTATAGGGCTTTCAATGGCTAGTTGTTTCAGGGGTGGTTCTCTAGGTCCTGCTTCCTAGTCTGTCTTAGTCTGGAAGCTCAGCTGAAAACCTGCCCACCATGGGTAACCTTGCTCATATCTGAGGTACCAGTGGCAGCGCTCTCAGCCTCATCACAACACACAAGCCCCCACAGTGCGGCAAACTGACAGACGTGTGGGGGTGAATAATTTGGCAGATATCAAATCTCCATAGTTTTTGTTTGCTTTTTTGTTTGTATGTTTTTGCTATTCATGGAGTTTGAATCCATTGTCCCATGCATGCTTTTCAAGTGCTCTACTACTAAGCTGCACCTCCAGTCCATTTCTTATTTTTTATCTTGAGGCAGAGTCTCATTAAGTTACAAGGCCAGGCTGCCTCTGGCCTTGAACTTGTGATCCTTCTGCCTCTGACTCCCAAGTTGCTAGGATTACAAGCATGAGCCACTGCACCTGGCATTTACATATTATTTTGTAGAAATTTAACTCTATGCAAAAGAGACAGTAGGAAAACGTGATTTGAAGTAACTTTTTTCAAAGAAGTCTCTATAACTTGGTGGCTGGATAGAGAAAGAAGAGTAAAAGTAGGGAAATGAGTTAGAAAGTTAATGCCATGAGCCAACTTTAGAAACATCCCTCAAGTACCATCTTCGTCTCCAAGCCCATCACTTCTGCCTTAGTTCAGGCCCTTACATCATCTTTACTAGTCTGACAGACTGACGTGATTTCACAACATGTTTCCTAGGTCCCCCTATATGATTTGTACATGTGTTTCATTTCTGCCATTATCAACAAACTCAAGGGATATTATGTTGTTAAGCTAGAACAAAGTCTTGGATGGGCTATATACCAGCTTTGTATACAAGTAAGCTACTTATTTTCTATTACCCTCAGATCCATTACCACTAAAATGGGAATAACATTATTTATTCTGTAGGATTATACTAATGACATCCTAAAGCTTCTACTGCATGATTTAAAGCCTGTAGCCATACCACTGTGGTGTCCATCCCATCAGATCTCAGAAGCTAAGCAGGGTCAGGTCTGGTTAGTACTTAGGTGGGAGAACTCCTGGGGACACCAAGTGCTGTAGATTTGGAAAAAGGACCCAGGAACCCAGTCCCAAAATCAATACACCATTGAAAATCCTATGAATAGCAGAGAAGCACTAACAGTACTGTTTTACCTGTTGTACATAGGGTCGCTATGTGTTGTACGTAGGTTTTGCTATGAGTAGCACACCAGCTCGAGGGCACCTAACAACAAAAACAATAGGGTTTAGGTCATAATAAGCAGTGGCTTTTATAGTTTAATTTTAATTCCTTTGTTTAAAAAATAGGTTGTATAACTCCTATGGCAAAGAGGATTGCAGATGATTAATCCCTTGACATGAGAGAGAATTTATTCTATATAGAGGGCCATATATGCCTCTACAGCCTCCTCTGCTAATTACTATTTTCCCATCCCATCTCTGTGGACTATCAAAATGACATTTTGACTCTTCCTACCTTTTAATTCCATGTCTTTTGCATGTAATATTCTCTCTTTCTGTATACCTACCTCTGTTTATTCACTGGGAAAAATTTGACTCATCTTTCAGGACCTAGAAAGATTTACCTTTTTTATATGAGGACTTTTCTAGTTCCCTCAGAGAGAATTAATCTCTTCCTTTGACTGTACTCAAACAAAACTGTGTTACTAAGATGTGACTGTTCTTACCAAATTGCACATTTTGTCTTATTACATGAGTCTGTTAGATTGCAAGTATTTTGAAGGCAAAAAATAAAGGTGGCTCCACCCAACACTCCATGCATAGGTACTCCCATAGAGTGGTACAAATACAGTAAGGTAATTATACATCTATGCTTATTTACATAATCAAAAACATTTTTGATTACCTATATGAGTCTCACTCTGTGCCTGACCCAAAGGTAGACATTAAACATATAGAAGACACTAGTTGGAGTTCCCCATAAGTCAGTCAGCTTGTCATGCTGTGAGAGATTGCATGCTGCTGTGATGCTAAAAGCTATGCCACCAGTATTTTAGATACCAGCAGGGCCACCCATGGTGGATAGGATTCATATGAGCTTCCAGACCAAGACAGACTAGGGAGAAGGAGCTGGCAACCCACTCCCGAAACAATTAGCCACTGAAAACCGTATGAATAGCAGAAAAGCACTAACAAATATAGTGCCATAAAATGAGCCCCCCCCACACACACACTGGAAGGCATTTACGAAATGACTAGGGGAAGAGTTGCCTCCTCAAAATAGAGTCGACCTTAGAGATGGGAATGGAGTAAAGCCCCCAGGACTTCCTTTTACTGAGGTGGCGTGACTCAAAATGAGAAGAAACACTGTCTACAACAATGGGCTCAAAATAAAAAAGATCATGTGCCTGGCACAGTATTTGGTAATGTTTCATTCTGTTGTACATATGGTCACTATGAGTTAGATCTGACTTGATGGCACCTGAAAACAGAAATAGTTGTAGTCAAAGTAAAACTATTCTGAGAAACTGAGTTATTATTGGCTTTATAACCATCAGGAAATTCCCATTCGGAGTATCAGTTGTTTTATCTTTAAAATGAAAGTATTAGTATTTTTTCTCATAAGAATCATTATGGATTTGTAAAGTACACAAATAAAATGAGATTGCACTTATGGGAATCCAAGTCTTTACAAAGATATTAATTGCTTTTGAAACATGATCCTCTATCTTTATGGAGAACACAATTTAGTTGTGGTTCTATAACACATAAAAAAGACATACAGAAAAATACATATCAAAAAATGTATGAAAATACACATGGAAGTAATGTTGTTGTTTCTATTAGGTGCCATCTAGTCAAGTGTGACTCACAGCAACCCTATGTGCAAAAGAATGAAATACTTACTGACACTGCCATGCACACAATCTTTTCTATGTTTAAGTCCATTGTTGCAGATACTGTGTCAATCCATCTAGTTGAGGCTCTTCCTTTTATTCATTGACCTGACACTCCTTCAAATATGACGTCCTTCTCCAGGGATTGGTCCCTTCCAACAACATGCTCAAAATACATAAGATGCAGTCTAGCCATCCTTGCTTCCAAGGAGCTCTCTGGTTATACTTCCTCTAGGACAGATCTGTTGATTCTTTGGGCATTCCATGGCATATTCAATGTTCATATCCAGCACCACAATTCTTAAACATCAATTCTTCTCCTGTCTCCCTTATTCACTGTCCAACTCTCACACCCATATGATGTGACTGAAAATACCATGGCATGAATCAAGCTTAGCTTCATTTTCAATGCGACATCCTTATTTTTCAACATTTTAAAGTCTTTTGTGCTTCCCGACTAAGACAGACCAGTGAGAAGATCCTGGTAGCCCACTGCTGAAACAATTAACCATTGAAAATCCTATGAATAGCAGAGAAACACTGTCATGGAAATAATACTATAGTAACATAGAAATCCATTATGTAGAATTCAGTGCATGTAGAAAACATACATATAAAATTATTGTTACTCATACAACAATTCAAGGCCATTTGAGATACATGTGATGTTATATTAGTTCATTCTGCAACAAATGACCCAGGAATGATCCCTGGGAGTTGAGGTTGTTAAGAGCAGGTATCAACATGAAAGAGGTGTGACTTGCAAAACAAGGAGGCTCCAAATCGAGTGGTAGGAGCCTACTCTGCTTGATTGTGGGGCACAGGGACTGCAGCGCAATCTGAATGTACTGAGTATCCAGTATACATTCTCAAGGGGAGTCCTAGCTCTAATTTGTGCACAGTTATAGTGAGAGAAGGATTGCTATAGTTGTGCCATGACTAAAATTCACACCATCAGAAAATTATAACTTCAGCAATGTCATTATGATACCTGACATATAATTAAAAAGCAGTTTGGAACAGGTGCATGCCTCCAATCCCAGCAACTTGGGAGACTGAGGCCAGAAGATCACAAGTTGAAGACCAGAGGCAGCCTGTGTAACTTAAGGAGACCCTGTCTCAAAATAAAAAGTTAAAAATGGGCTGATGGATGCACATAAGTGGTAAAGTGCTGCAAAAGCATGCATGAGGACTTGGGTTCAACCCCACCAGTACAACAAAAAATAAAAAGGGACTATTGGTTAAAAAAAATTATGAAGAACCTTTGAGGCGGGTGGTGAGATAAATGGAGAATTGAATTAGGTCAAAATTTACCAATTATTTCCAAGTCTCTCCATAGACTCACCGAAACTATCCCATCCAACTGGCCTTTAACCTTAAAGTTGTTTGCGACTCTTGTTATATTGCTTTGGCAGAATGAACTAGTGATTCTATTCTCCCTGCCTCCCTCTGGGATGATCTCACATTCTGAATAGGGACAAATTATCTGAACAATTTAGCTAGCCATTTGAAGGGGTGTGGCAAGAAAAACAGCCAGAATGCAATAGTTGGTGGTGAATGTGATACTACAAAAAGGTCAAAAAATGTCACAGGCATCCAAGTCTGTCCCCACCATCAGGAGCTGAGTGAGGTTTAGTTAGTAGTTTTATTGAAAATGTAGAAGTTTTCTAAGTCCTCCTTGCCATCCCTTGACTCATAACCAAGATCACTGTCAAACTCCTCGAGTTCCCTATTCTCCAATTAATGATATGGAATGTCCTTTTCTGTTGCTGTTTTCAGTGACATTCCAATTCTTCATAGGATATCTGTATACATAATAAATGCATCTAATACTGCTGGGGTCTTCTGCTTACAACAGTGTTCTTTCCTACAGTTACTGCACTTGTCAATCACCCACCAGGAGACCTGAGTACAATGAATAAATATAGATTTTATGGAAAAAGAAACTTTCCATAAAAGAAAAACTTTAAAATAAAATGCTATGTGAGAAGTAAAATAAGAGAACTTGTTGCTACCATACTATCCTAGAAAAATGTCAAAAGAAAGCGTTTTCAAACAGGAAATGAAGAAACTTGGAACATTAGGATGGAAGGAAGAAAAATAAGAAGTGAAAATTATTGAGTAGATATAATCCTCCTGAGTTTCCTATGTTAAGAAGTAAAATTTATAACATTTTCTAATATGGTTCACAATGCACATAGAAGAGATATTTAAGATAATTACAAACAGGAGAAAGTAAATGGATTTAAAATGAGATAAACTTTCTTCACTCAAACTGGTAAAATTTCAGTGCCAATGAACTGTGATAAGTTTTAACACTGAGGACCATCATTAACATACCTATCCAAAAACTATAGGTAAGTCAAATTGGAAATGTTAAAGTTCAAGGAACATAAAGCTGGAAATGGAAAAAAAAAAGAAATGAGAAATGAATCACAGAAAAAGAAAAACAGAAATCAAAGCAATAGAAAACAAAAGATAGCAAAGTTAAGCACTAACATATCAATAACTGGATTAAACATTTATTGTCAAAATTCACCATTTAAAGAACAGAGATTGATGAATTACATAAAAATACATGATTCAATTATGTTCTGTCTACAAAAATTCAATGTATAACATTGGTATAGGTTGAAATTAAAAGATGGAACAAGATATACCATGTAATCAACAATCAAAAGAAAGCAGGAATGCCTGTATTAATAGTAGATAAGTAGACTTTAGAGAATGAAGGCCACAAAGGAACATTACATATTGATAAAAGATGGGCCTAACAATAAAACTTAAATATATATGCACAAAGAAACAGCTGGAAAATATGCGAAGTAAACACTGATAGAACTGAAAGGAGAAACAGACGAGTCCAGAATTGTAGATAGAGTTCAATATGCCTCTCTCAACAATTGGTGGAAAGAAAAATTAGCAATTGTAAGAAGATTGAAAAAGTGCTATGCCACCCACTTGTTTTGATCTGTAAGTTGCAAATGGTAGTAGTTTACCCACACCTTGCTGAATTTCATGAAGATTAAATGAATTTATACTTATAAACAGCTTAAAAATATAACCAACATGCAATAAGGCTTCCAATGTGATTGCTTATTGATAAATTGTTGTTGTTGTTGAACCATCAATTTAAAACATAGTGAATATAACAACAGTTCAAATGGAGAATGGACACTGGAAATAAGAAAGCAAATCACAACTGAAGAACTACTATATCAAAATATGAAGCCTTAATAATTGTCTTTAAAATATTCAACCATGAGAAAGAAAACATCATTTGGAAATATCTCTCAGGTTTTAGCATTTTTCTTTTTGCTTCAATTAAATAAAATGGTGGAAGCTGCCTTATACATTAGGCACTTCATATCCCTTATAAAGACAGAGTAAATCATATTTCTGAGTTCAAAGCTGGTTTAAAACATAAAACAATAAAATATAACTTAACATTCTTTGTTATACATGAACTATTTCATTTTGAGTCATGGTGCTTTGGAAAATCACTTAGTTTTATATCACATAATAGTACATTCCTTAATCCTAAATTTTCTGATGTAATAATTCTTTGATTTTTCTCTTCTCATTATTACATGTTTCTTGTCACTCTTTACTCTGGTTTTCCTGCCTTGTTTTTTTGCACTAGTTTTTGATTGTGGGTTTTCTTCTCAATTTTGAAATTTTTAGTACCCATATATTTTGTGAATGTTATATTTAATCAGTACAAAACACATTTTATTAGACTAATTCTGCTTTGTTTATTTTGAATTTTACTTATAAATGTTGGTAGAATACAGAGTAATAAGTCATTTTCTATATTCACTATGGAACTAATAAATCACTTTAGTATAGGTCACCTTAGTATGGGTCATTTCTGTCAGAATAAATAGATAGATACCATACACAGGGTCAGCACTGATGAAAGTTCTAATAGACTTATATCTTTCCCAAATTTTATTATTGTTGGTCTTTAGAGTTTTGTTTTTGCTTGTTATTCATTTTATTCATTCTGGAGAATAGGTAGTAAAACTTTGTGATAATTGTAAGTCTTATCTCCCTGATGATGAATAGAGCTGAGATAATTTTTATATATTTGTTAGCCATTTGTCATTTTCTTTTGTGAAATATCTGTTTAAATCTTACATTCATTTTTCTATTGGTTTGTCTATCTTTTTAAAAATTGATTCTTAAGTATTTGTAAAAAACCTGGATATGATAGTTATGTATCTCATGACTGTATTCTCCCATTCTGTATTTCCTTTCAAAAAATCACTTTATAATAGTTTTATAAATTCACAAAAAAATTGTAACAATAGTGTAGGCAATTGTCATATACCCTAAACCCAGTTTCAGCTATTATTTACCTTATTGCATGAATAC
Organism: Pedetes capensis; assembly: GCA_007922755.1. Lineage (NCBI taxonomy): Eukaryota > Metazoa > Chordata > Mammalia > Rodentia > Pedetidae > Pedetes > Pedetes capensis. The sequence goes on along the minus strand of VMDO01009484.1, from coordinate 42,032 downwards.
TGTATGTTTGACAGTGAAGTGATATGGATAAATTGAAATAAATAATGTAGTGTGATTTCTTTTGTTTGTAATTTGTTGTTGTTAGGTGCCACTTAGTGTCCTCTTTCTGTCCCATGAATTGATCCATGATGTTCCGTTGTCTGGGCTCCATATGTTCCTGTTTCCTATGTTTTCTCTGACTTCCCTCACTTTTTGAAATCTTGAGATTTTGAGGAGTAAAGGCCAGGTGTTTTTGTTTAGAATGTCTCTCTATTTGAGACAACCTGTTTTTCTTATTTTCACAGCAGTCAGGTATTTGCAGGAGGAAAACCACAGAGGCAAAGTGCTATTTTTATTTAGTGAGATCATGGGTGGCTGCTATTGTTGTTAGGTTCTGTGGAGCCAGGTCCAACTCATAGCAGCCCTATGTAGAATAGATGAAACACTCCCCAACACCATGCCATGCCCAGCACTATTGTCAGTGCTTCTCTGCTATTCATAGGGTTTTCAATGGATGATTGTTTTGGGACTTGGAGTTGATTGCAAGGTCCTTTTCCCTTGCCTGCAGTACCTGGTTTTCCCAGATGGTCTCCCATCCTTGGACTAACCAGGCCAAACTTGTTTAGCTTCATAGATCAGGTAGCATTGGATGTCAAAGTGCTATGGCTGCAGAAGAGATCATGAGTATTCACCACTAACATGAATTATCACTTTGATGTTAATATTTATCACCTGGATGAAATAGTATTGTCAAATTACTATAATGTTACTCTTATTTCCCTTTTCTACACTGCATTTCTTGGAAGGAAGTCACTACTTTCACATTCCATACCAAAGGAATAGGAGCTTCGCTTCACCTCTTTTAGGGTGGAGTATATACATAAATTATTTAGAATTCTTCAGCATGGAAGAATTTTAATCCTTTTTTATGTATTTATTCAAATATCCACATACATCCACACACTTTGTGTTACAATCCAATAGGACTTTGTTTTGTTGCTCAAATTTATCCCATTTTGACCATTGAGAGCTCTTTGAATTGGATCCTTTCTTCCTTTGACATTTTCTCATTGTAGAGATTTCTTTTCTACTTAAATACTTCTTTACTGTCTTAGTCTGTTTTGTCCTGCTGTAACAGATTAGCACAGAGTGAATAATAAATAATGAACAGAAATATATCAGCTCACAGTTCTGGAGGCCTGGAAGTCCAAGATCAAGGTGTTGACAACTGATGAGGACTTTCTTGGTGAATCATCCCAACTCAGAAGACAAAAAGGCAAGAGTTCAAGGAAGCAAAAACTCCAAGGACTCTCAATTCTTAGAGATCTCTGATTCAGAATTCAGAATCATGGTTATAAACACGCTAAGAGAAATTAAAACAAATACCACAAGCACCCTCGAAATCCTTGAAAAGAAGGTATCTCACTTGGAATCTGTTCTATCATCCCAGTTAGAAATGATAAGGAAAAACCAAGCAACTCTCCTTGAAACTCAATCCAGTTAACTGAAATGAACTCAGCTAAAGAATCCTTTTTCATCAAGATTGGATGAATATGAGCTGAGGATTTCTGATTCTGAAGATGCCATAAATGAACTTAAATACAAACAGTCAGAAATGGAATCAATGATAAAGGTATTAATAAAAGATTTCCAGGAGAACTCAGATAGAATGAAAAAATGAAACTTAAGAATTCAGGGCATCCCTGAAGGAGAAGAAAGATCCACTGGAGGCCTTCAAAATCTAGTAAAGGATATCCTCAAGGAAAACATCCCAAAGATAGTACAGCAAATGGATATATACACCACTGAGACATTCAGGACTCCTTTGAAGGCCTACTTAAGTAGATCATCCTCAAGACACGTCATTGCTCACATGCTGTCATTAGAGACCAGGGAAGCTATCCTGCAAGCAGCAAGACAGAAATCCCTTATTACTTATAAAACAAAACCTATTAAAATTACTGCAGACTTCTCCATATCAACATTGAAAGCTAGAAAGGAATGGACACAGGTGATTCAAATCCTTAAAAACAATCTCCAGCCAAGACTAATATATCCAGCAAAATTATCTTTGAAAATAGATGAAGAGTATAAGACTTTTAATGACATTGATGCTTTTAAACAATATGCAACCACCAAACCAGCACTGGAGAGGATTATAAATCAACTACCACATCCAGGAGAGTTAAGACAACCCTATAAAGGAAAATAAAGAACTGGTTAGCTGAAATGAGTGCAACCCAAGAAAGGACCAAAGCAAACATGGTTCATAAATCAGTAACAGGTAATGATTGGGTATATAACAATAAATGCTACTCAATAATCACTATTAATGTAAATGGCCTTAACTTGACAATTAAGACACAGTGACTGGCTAATTGGATGAAAAAACACAATCAATATGTGGTATTCAAGAAACTCATCTAACTCACAAAGACTGGAATAAACTGAGAGTTAAGGGCTGGAAAAATGTATACCTAGCAGGGGGGAAACAAAAGAAAGCAGGTGTTGCAATACTAATTTCAGATAGATTAAATTTCATTCTAAAACTAATTAGAAGAGACAAAGGAGGACATTACATTTTAATACAAGGAACAATTGATCAAGAATCAATAATGCTCCTTAATATTTATGCCCCAAACATAGGGGCTCCTAGCTTTGTAAGACAAACCTTATGGAATATAAAGAACTTTATTGGACCAGAATCAATAATTATGGAAGACTTCAATACCCACCTTTTATCAAGAGAAAGGTCATCAAAATGAAAAATCAACAGAGAAACATCAAATCTAATCTCCACCCTAAACCAGTTGGATCTCACAGATATATACAGAATATTTCATCCACATGGTGAGCAAACCCACTACTATGAAACTTTTTCATAGTGGCTTTACTCTACTCATGAGAGCCCTTATGATCTAAACACCTCCCATTAACCCTTACCTCCCAACACTCTCACAGTGAAGATTAAGATTTTCACACATGTGTTATGGAGGACATATTCAAAATACCATACTTACTTTATGGTATTGCAGACTCATCTTGTATATTTCATTTCCCAGTCCTAGAATGGAACATTTCTCCAAAGAACTCTGATTCCTTTCATTGGAGAATAGTATTATAAACTATAAATATCTGGGTGGTAAATGTCCTTGTTGCCATAGTGTAGTTACTTTTAGGCCATCTCAGCTAAAAGAACATGGAAATAATGTTGTAATACTAACCCATACAAATACATATAAATGATTGTATATATGAACTGTCTGCAGGCATACCACCCTGGCATCTGATCTTGTCTAATACAGAAGCTAAATAGGGTCAGCCCAGTTAGTCCTTGGATGGGGACCACCTGGGAAAACCAGGCATTGCTGGCTGGGGAGAAAGATAAGCCAATCCACTCCTGAAACAACCAGCCATCGAAAACCCTATGAATAGAAAAGAAGCACTAGAAATCATGCCAGGCATGACACAGTGCTGGGGACTGTTTCATTCTGTTGTATGTAGGATCACTATGAGTCAGACCCAGCTCCACGGCACCTGACAACAGCAACTATATGTACTCATCCCTATAGTAAGCTATGCATGGGTTCATTCTGCTATCTCCATTTCTATTCCACTACCACATACATAAATTTAGCCCACTATTCTTGCATATCTGGAACCTCCACTATAACAATAAGAAACATCCTATCAACCAACTCTTTAATTGTTCAATTCAATATACATGATATCCTATCTTAGCATGTCAATAACATTTCTTTTAAAAAATAACAACTACCTTTCAGGTTATAAAATACATTTTTAACTAATCCAAGATGGCATTCAAATAACATTGTTCTACTTCACATATCTGTGGGGGCTTGCATGTTGTGGTGATGCTGAAAGCTATGCTACTGGTATTTCAGCTATCAATAAGATCATGTATGGTGGACAGGTTTCAGCTGAGCTTCCAGACTAAGACAGACTAGGGAGTAGGACCAGGCAGCCCACTCCCAAAATAATTAGCTATTGAAAACCCCATGAATAGCAGAAAATGAGCCTCCCAGGTTGGAAGGCAGTCAAAAGACAAGAGTTGCCTCCTCAAATAGAGTCTACCTTAAAGACACAAATGGAATAAAGCCACAAGTACCTCCATTAGCTGATATGGCATAACTCAAAATAAGGAGGAACAACTGTAAACATCCACTAATAACTGGAACACAGAATGCATGTAGTATGAACCTAGGATTAGAAATCATCAAAACGGAAATGGAAACCATCAACATTGACATTCCAGGCATCCATGAGCTAACATGGACTGGAATGAACAATTTTGAATCAGATAATCATATGGTCTACTACGCTGAGAATGATAAAGAGAAATGGTATTGCATTCATCATCAAAAAAGATATCACACAATCTGTCCTGATGTATGATGCCATCAGTGATAGAATAATATCTATTCATTTACAAGGATGGCTAGTTAATATGACCATTACTCAAATTTATGCACCTGTCATTAAGGCTACAAAACAATATAGGGAAGATTTTTATCAGCTCTGCAATCTGAAATAGATAAAACATGAAATCTGGATATAATGAAAATTACTGATGACTACAATACAAAAGTTGGAAACAAAAAAGAAGGCTCAGTAGCTGGAAAATATGGCCTTGGTGATGGAAACGGTGCTAGAGATCAAATGATAGAATTCTGTAGCGGTGCATGTCTGTAATCCCAACAGCTCGGGAGGCAGAGGCAGTAGGATCACAAGTTCGAGACCAGAGGCAATCTTCGTAATTTAGCAAGACCATGTCTCAAAAAGTAAAAACCGGGCCGGGTATACAGCTCAGTGGTCCAGCACTTGCAGAGTATGCAAGCATGAGGCCCTGGGTCCAACCCCCAGTACTGCCAAAAAAAAAAGATAGAATTCTGTCAGACCAATAACCTTTGCATTGCAAATATATTTTTTTCACCAACATAAATGGAACTCACCAGAAGGAACACACAGGAAACAAAATGACTACATTTATGGAAAGAGACTATGGAAAAGCTCAATATCAAATGTCAGAACAAAACCAGATGCTGATTGTGAATAAGACCAGGAACTGTTCATATGCAGGTTCAAACTGAAATTGAAAAAAAATTAGAAGTGTATGAGAGCCAAGGTATGACCTTGAGTAAATCACACCAGAGTTCAGAGACCACCACAAGAACAGGATTGATGTGTTAGACACTAATGATAGAAGAGCAGATGAACTGTGGGATGACATCAAAGATATCACTTCTGAGGAAAGCAAAAGGTTATTAAAAAGAGAGGGGAAGAAAATACCAAATTACATGTCAAAAGAGACTCAGAAATTTGCCCTTGAATGTTGAGCAGCTAAAGTAAAAGGAAGACATGATGAGGTTAAGGAATTAAACAAAGATTTCAAAGGGCAACTTGAGAAGACAAAATCAAGTATTATGATGACATATGCAAAGAGCTGGAGATAGAAAACCCAAAGGGAAGAACATGCTCTGTTTTTCTCAAGTTTCAGGAATTGAAGAAAAAATTCCAGCCTTGAGTGGCAATAGTGAAGGATTCTATAGGGAAAATATTAAACTATGCAGAAAATATTAACTAAGATGGAAGTAATACACAGTGATTATACTAAAAAGACGTGGTGGATTACCAGGCATTTCAAGAGGTTACATATGATTAGGAATCAATGGTACTGAAGGACAAAGTGGAAGCTACCTTGAAGGAATTGGTGAAACACAAGGCTCTACAAGTTGAAGGAATACCAATAGAAATATTTCAATAAACAGATGTAGCACTATAAGTACTAACTTGTTTATGTTAAGAGATTTGGAAAATAGATACCTGGCCAACTGACTGGAAGAGATACATATTTGTGCCTATTCTCAAGGAAAAGGATCAAACCAAGTGTGGAAACTATTAAATGATATCAATGCTACCATATATAAGTAAAATTTTTGCTAAAAATCATTCAAAAGTGACTATTGCAGTATATAGACAGAAAACTTCCAGAAAATCAAGCTGGATTCAGAAGAGGGCATGGAACCACGGACATGATTCCTGATGTCTGATGGACATTAGCTGAAAGCAGAGGATACCAAAAAGTTATCTATTTATGTTTTATTGACTATGCATAGTCATTTGACTGTGTGGACCATAACAAATTACAGATAACATTGTGAAGAATGGGAACACCAAAGCACCTAATTGTGCTCTGCATATGGACCAGGAGGCAGTCATTTGAACAGAACAAGGAAACACTACCTACTTTGAAACTGATAAAGGTGTGCATCAGAGCTATATCCTTCACTGTACCTCTTCAATCTCTATGCTGAGCAAATAATCCAAGGAGCTGGACTTTATGAAGAAGAACACAGCATCAGGATTGGAGGAAGACTCATTAACAACCTGCATTATACAGATGACACAACTTTGTTTGCTAAAAGTGAAGAAGATTTGAGACATTTATTGATGAATATCAAAGAACACAGCCTTCAGTATGGATTGCACCTCAACACCAAGACAACAAAAATCCTTACACTAGGTCTATAAGCAACTTCATGAAAAGTGATATAAAGATTGAGGTTCTCCAAGATTTTGATTTACTTGGTTCTACAATCAATACCCACAGAAGCAGCAGTCAAGAAATCAAAATACATATTGTTGTTGTTGTTGTTAGGTGCCATGGAGTCGACTCTGACTCATAGCAACCCTCATAGGGTTTTCAATGGCTGACTGTTTCAGGATTGCCTTGGGAGTGGGTTGCCACGTCCTTCTCCCATTTATGCGGTGCTGGGAATCAAACTTGGGACCTTAGAGACCGCAGAGCAGTGCTCTACCAACTGAGCTAAATCCCAGCCCCAAAATACATATTGCATTAGGAAAAACTGTTGCAATAGAATTCTTTAAAGTGTTAAAAAGTAAAAATGTCATATTGAATATAAAGATGCACCTGACTCATGCTATGGTATTTTCACTTGCATCATATGGTTGAGAAAGCAGGACATTGAATAAGGTAGACAGAAGAAGAATTAATGATTTTGAATTATGGAGCTAGAGACAAATATTTAATATGCCATGGACTCCCTAAAGAACCAATAGGTCTGTCCTAGAAGTTAAACCAGAGTGCTCTTTGAAAGCAAGGATGGTTAGATTGTGTCTCTCATATTTTGGATATGTTATCAGAGGGACCAATCCCTGGAGAAGGACATCATGGTTGTGAGAGTGGCAAGTCAGTGAAAAAAGGAAGACCCTCAACTAGATGGATTGACACAGTGTCTGAAACAATGGCCTTAAACATAAAAAAAAAAGATATTGGACATGGAAGAAAATTTGAGAAAGTTTCATTCTGTTGTACATAATATCCCCTTGAGTCAGACCAGATTGGACAGCACCTAACAAAAATAACAACTTTACATATAGTGTAAGTACCTTATGATAAAGTATTCCTAAATCCTCCTACCCATGTGACTGTCCAATCAGTTCATTTAATATGTCAATGTAATTACCAAGTACATGATTCCTATCATTACTTTCAACAGAGAGCTATCTTGTAGATCAATTAGTATGAAAATTAAAACATTTTATTTTACATAAATTGATACCTTCTTTTATGCCTTTCCATTCTCTATTCACATCTAAGTTTCTGACCTATATCATTTTCCTTCTGACTACTTAACATTTTGTGGTACATATCTGCTGGTTATGAATTTCCTCTGCTTTAATCTATTTTAGAAAAACTATCTCTCCTTCATTTTAAAATATTTTTCATAAATATAGAATTCTAGATTGGGGTACTCTGTGAAATCCTCCAAATATTTCATTTTATGCTCTTCTTTCTTTCATACTTTCCAATGAAAACTAAGCTATAATTTTCATATTTGCCTCTTAAGCAGTAAAATACTTGTCCTCCCCTCGTGGCTTCTTTCAAAATAATTTTCTTCACTTTTGACTTTCTATAATTTGAGTATGAAATGTGGACAAAATCAGTTTTTTGTATATTTCTAATTTGGTGTTCTCTAAGCTTTCTGGATCTGTAGTTTACTGTTCGCAATTAAGTTTGGAAACTTCATGACCATTATACTTAAAATATTTTTTCTGCTTAATTCTCTCTTCTATTTTGGATATTTTAATTGTGTATGTAATATATAATTATGATACTTTATATAACATTTTTTTATATTCTTTCATAATTCTTGGATGTTGTGTTCTGGGAAGTTTTTATTCACCTATCATCAAGCCCACTGACTTTCCTTTGCCATGTACAATCTGCTGATGAAAGGCATACTTCCTTCCTGTGATATTGTGAGTCCTAGGGTAGAAGCTCAACTCTGGGATTCTGTCATAACAGATCTGGCCATTCACTCCAAAGAAAGTAAGCAAAAATAATGGTGAAAAGGCAGGAGAGGATTTTAACCAACATGGCCATTTGGGGAAGATGGAGATTAAGCATTTCAGTCCATCCTCAGAGTATCAACATGAACTTTAGGTTTAAACAGAGGAAGAATGGGGAGGGAATTATCAAGGGAAGCATGCATAATGAAGCAGTCTTGGACAAGCTGTGGTCTGGTTGATCATAATTTCAGTTCTGGTTCTACAAAGTGGTCCCAAAGAAGTCCTTTTCATTTGAGGGGACAAGAGTTCCCATGAGATGATTGCTCCTACTTGTGGAGGGTGACCTCATTATGGGTTTATTTACCAACGAGGCTCTGCTGTTCCTGGAATCCAAAGTGACTACAGGATTAGGACAGTGACTAGAGACTTCCAAGTGCCTTTCCCGGGGCTTCGAATAGGTTGTTGTAAAAACTGAAACAGTAAAATATCTTAGTTAACCTTACCTTTATGACTTCAGCCTTGAAGGGGGATGAGAAAGGTTAGGTATCACCAGACTTTAGACAGACACTCCTTGAATGATCAATATGCCTATATGTAGATTTAAGCAGGTGGCAGACCCAAAGTGATATGTTGGTGGTGGTGGTGGTGGTGGTTGTTGTTGTTGTTGTTGTTGTTAGGTGCTGTCGAGTCAGGTATGACTCATAGTGACCCTATGTGCAACAGATTAAATACTCCTTGACATTGTGTCATGCCTGGCACTTTTGTCAGTGCTTCTCTGCTATTCATCGGGTTTTCAATGCCTGATTGTTTCTGGAGTGGGTTGCCAGGACCTTCTCCCAAGCCTGCAGCACCTCATATTCCCAGGTAGTCTCCCAACCAAGGACTAGCCAGGCCAACCCTGCTTAGCTTCCAAGATCAGGTAGGATTAGATGTGAGAGTGCTATGGCTGCTGGCCAAAGTGAGGTAGAACAATGCAAAATGAAAGCAGAGATGCCTTCAGTTACCTTTGGTAGGCACAACTGAAGAGTCAATACTTTTTAGCAAGAGTAGTTTCTAAGTATCTGTTATTATTACAGATTTTTTTTTAATTTCTAGCATTTCCTTTTGAATCTTTTGTAGACCTCCTAAATATTATATTATTCATCTGTTCCTATGTGTTCCTTTTTTTTCCCTGTTAGATCCTTAAAATTAATCATGGTTATTTTATATCCCTTCTCTGATAGTTCCAACATCTGTTTCACATCTTAGCATGATTATTTTTCTTGCTTTTTGGCATGGCTTGCATTTTTTTCTTATAACCAGACATGTTACCATCAATTCATAATAGCTGAAATAAACATACTTTCCATGTGAGGATTTATGTGAATTTCACCAGAAGTTGGGTTGTTATTGATGTTTGCTATGGCTTCAAACTGGACTTTATGAGGAAGAACGTGGCATCAAGATTGGAGGAAGACTCATTAACAACCTGCGTTATGCAGATGACACCACTTTGCTTGCGGAAAATGAAGGGGATTTAAAACATTTACTGATGAAGATCAAAGATCATAGCCTTCAATATGGGCTACAACTAAACATCAACAAAACAAAAATCCTTATGACTGGGTCAGCATGCAACTTCACATTAAATGGAGAAAAGATTGAGGTTGTCCAAGATTTTGCTTTGCTTGGCTTTATAATCAACACCTGTGGAAGCAGCAGTCAAGAAATCCAAAGACCCATTGCTCTAGGAAAAGCTGTGGCAAAAGACCTCTTTAGAGTATTGAAAAGCAAAGATGTCACATTGAAGACGAAGGTGCATCTGACTCATGCCATGGTATTTTCAGTGGCATCATATGGTTGTGAAAGCTGGACATTGAACAAGAGAGACAGAAAAAGAATTGATGCTTTTGAATTGTGGTGCTGGAGACGTCTATTG
>VMDO01009484.1:21394-31701 GCA_007922755.1 Pedetes capensis | reverse complement strand
GCCAAACTGCATCTTACATATTTCGGACATGTAGTCAGGAGAGATCAATCCCTGGAGAAGGACATCATGTTTGGAAGAGTGGCAGGTCAAAGCAAAAGAGGAAAACCCTCCACCAGATGGATTGACACAGTGTCTGCAACAATGGGCTTAAACATAAATAAGATTGTTTGCCTGGCACAGAATTGGCAAGTGTTTCTATCTGCTGTACATAGGGTCACTATGAGTCGGACTCGACTCGACGGCACCTAACAACAACAATGGCTTCAAATTTCCCTACTGTTCTTACTGGTATCTGTCTTGACCTCAGACTTTATACTTTTCTCAGAGGAAGTTGTGTGTTGCAGTTTTCCTGCAATCCATTGCTATTTCACCAGGACTCTACTGGTGTGGAGTGGAGGACAGGTACTGGTCTCTTCTGATTAAGTCTCAGTCTCTTATTTAACCTGTATCTTAGGGTTGTCACCTTCACAAATAGAGTTTTAAAAAGTGCTAGAAGTCACACATGGATTTCTAAATGTTATTCTTTTATCAAACTGTTTATCTGGTAAGTAAGTTTACTGATAATAGCCCCTAACAAAGTGACAACATCACATTTTTCAATGACGGTGTCTTCTGCCCCCTACCTCTCAGCTGTACTTGCTTGGGTAAACATTCTCCTTTCTCATGATTCTGTTGAGAGTATAAGTGTCACTGGTAAATGAGGACTTTTTGTTATTAGCAGACTTTTCCATTGTTGCTCTAATGAGATAATGTACTTTATTATAATAAAAATAACTCTAAAATGAATCACAAATACACTATGGGACTTACATGTGTTCCTGTATAATATTCCATCTGTAACCAAAAATAATATTTTGGTTTCACATCATCTATTTTCTTCTTTCTTCATAGTCTCCATAGTATTCAAAAGCAGTCTTCATAATTTATACTAATTTCTTATGACAAAACTACAAATAGAAATTTATTAGTCTTTTAATAAATTCTTCTATTGCATTGTTTGCGCTTTCTAGTTCACTCACACATATGAGTTTGATCAACTCTCCCATTATTAATAGTTTTCACTTTATCACAACAATAATATTGAGTGGTTTTTTTTTTATTTGTGTCTTACAGACAATGCAGAAAATAATATACAGTAGGTGGACAAATAATCTCATCCATTTCCCTGGTGATAAGGAGAGGGTGAAAAACTAGTATTACAACTAACAAAATAAGATTAAATCTTCCTGAAAACAAAATTCAAAGGTGAAGGTGGAAATAGGCATCTGCCATTGGAGGCCACTGGAGGCAGATAATGCCTTCTGTTTCTACTCATGATGAACAAACTGGAACTGAATTAACCTTCCCATTACAAACAACTATCTCTTGGTCTAATGTATGTGGCAACTGGCATTAGACAGTTGGCTACAGGCAGCACAAAAGTGCCTTATTCAACAAGGGGAAAACACATGAGGTGAGTCCCTGAATCCTTCAAGCTTTCTGCCTTGCAGTAAGTTCAAGACTTGGCATGAGTTAGAAAATTAAGAACCCAAAGAACATAATAGTATGTTAAAATGAGGATATTGAAGTTCTGAGGTGGCTGAATTTGTAAAACAGAGCACTAAAGGGAAGGAAGTTGCACCCAAAAATAATAAATAAATAAATTGAGTTCTGCACCTTTAGAAATGTTCCATTAGGAATTTGACCCCATACTAAATGAGGCATTTGGAGAGTGAAGTTCTGCATGTCAGCAGAGTAAGCTTCTAGGATCTGTAAGGTGAATGGAAATTGAAGAGGATGAAGAATAGTGGAACACACAATAGTTTCGAATGGTCACAATGGAAGGACTTGGAGAACTCCTAGGATATATACCTGAATTCACTGGAAAGACCACATCTTAAGTGTGAAGGACTTCTAGCCCCTTGAATAAGAGATCCCTTAGACTGTACAAACAAGGCTTAAAATCAAGCCATAAGACCATCAGCCTGCCCAGCAGTGGTTGTTAGAGGGTTTGCCAAATACATTAAACTCCTTACTCATTTTGGAGGGTTGTGTTAATGTTCTAAAAATGGTAAGGAGGATGCCACAAATCTATGAATATAATAAAAATCATTGAATTGTGTTTTTTATAATCAAGGTCTTACTATGTATCCTGGGCTAGATTTGAACTTGCTATGTAGCCCAAGCCAACCTCAAATGATCTTTCTGCCTCAGCCTCCTGGGTACTTGGATTACAAGTGTCCACCATTCCAGAACTGAATTGTACAGATTTAAAGAAGGGATTATAATATGAATCTTAATGAAGCTATTAATAATTTTAAAATATATTTGATTATATTATGACCAGATGTAATCTTCTCAAAGGCTTTGCAGTATATTCAAAATGAGAGTCAGACTCCTTATACAGAAACACATGCATATTTAAATAGGTACCAGAATACAAAAATTTGACAGCTTATAGAGCTAGTGATTCTGACTTCTTCGTGTGTAGGTATTAATTCCTTCCAAGAATGTGCTTTAAACCTGGCAGGTACCCAAAGTCTTCAAGCCTTAGGTCTTATACTGTTTTTGGAAGTCCAATTTTGAGCTGGAAACTTTCTCTAGTCTTTCTCTGCATCCTTCCCAAGACAAACATCATCTGTGTCTTCCTAGCCCTTCTTTTTTTAATGCTCATATGAAGCTACAACACTTTTTATCTCTTCCTAATCTTGTTGGCTTTAGATGAAATGTTCCTTATTGTCTTTTCATGAACATTCACATTATAGGTCTTTTCCATTAGCCTTGATGGGCTGCCTTTTCTGCAATTTTATCACTGATGAAAGGAGGTAGAATAAAAGTGTGTCTCTGTTATCTTAGTTCTCCACCCCAAAAGGTTATGGACTTCTTCACCTTGGTATTGGTCTAACAATTTTTCACACACACACACACACACACACACACACACACACACACACACACTCACACCAGTACAAAGGGAGATTTTAATCATAAACTCTTCATTTAGTGCCAGTCAGAAACAAAAGTCAAGATTTGTAAGTTGAGTCTTTTCCACATTTTCTGAGAGCAAAATCCCTCAGTTGAATTCATAAGAATGTAGCAATACCTGTCACCTCTGTGAAACAGATTGCTTCCAAATCTATATTTTCAGGTCTGAGGTCTTCCTGATAAGTTCTCACTACTTGCTCTTTGCTCTGTATTTCCATCTGGGTCTATGTTACTATAGGCAACTCTCAAGTCCTAAAAGGAGAATTCAAAACATTCTAGTATCCATCAGTTGCCTCCAAAATCGCATAAATTATTTTGCTTCTTTTTCTTTACTTTGTCACTTTTCCACATGAGTGATTCCTTCCTGGAATCATTTACCAAATTAACTAGTAGATTCAGATACTTGTCTTAGCACCTAACTCTGGGGATCCAAATCCAAGAAAACTCTCTGGCTCTGTTACCAAAAGTGGAAATCCCAAAATCCTTAGCTTATACAGTTTTTGGTGACTGATTCTCACCTTAATTTGTCATATTCTTCCTCAATACATTCCACAGGGGACAATTTGTTAATGTCAAACTCAATCTTGTGTTCTTCCCCATTATTGTTGTTAGGTGCCTTCAATTCAGGTCTGACTCAAGGAGACCCTTATAAGGCTTATTATTTTGGTATTGCTTCAGGAGTTGGTTGCCAGATACTTCTCCATTTTTGTGGTGCTGAGGATCGAATGCAGGGCCTCAGAGAGCACAGAATAGCACTCTCCCAGCTGAGCTAAACCCCAGCTCCTTCTTCCCCATATTTATCTCATATTCTCCTATCCTTAATCTTCAACTCATGCTATTACTCACACTCAAACTTTCCCACAGTAGAGTGATTAAAATCACAGACTCTGAGGTCAGATTCCATGCATTTGTATCCTAGTTCTACTACTTTCTGTCTGTGTGTTCTATGTCAAGTTGCTTAGTCTCTCTGTGCCTCAATTTGCTCAATTACTTTACAAGGATAACAACTGTACCAAGCTTATAAAGTGACTGTGATAATTTGAAAAATTAGTACCTAGAATGGTAATCAATTGTTTAGTAAATATTCAATAAACATCAGTTATTATATAATTCTTACCATCCTTCAAACCCCAGCACAACCTTCTATCTCAAGAATGCCTTTTTTGAACCAACGACTATGCATAAGCAGCATGGGCTGTCTTGAAGTCTCTCTTCACCTGTATTATCTTTCTGCATTTGTTTTCTACCTTGTATTATAATTACATTTGGTTCCCTTGGTAACAGTAAGCTCCTTATGAAGAAACACGAATCCCTTTTCTTTTATCTAATTCAATTCTCAACACATAGCACATATGCAGTAAATACTTAAGGAATGATTTCATTTCTACCACAAAATAAAAATTAAAAGAAACAGCATATTTAATGCATGCCAATTTATAAGATCTTAACTAAGTCAATTCACCATAGCAAAAGAAACCCTCCCCACTTAGAATCATAGTTTATCAGAAGAAATAAATCCTAAGTTAAATCTATCAGACTTAAGTCATAGTTCAACCTCATCTGCTCATCTCTACAGTTATCGGGGTCAGTTCCATTATGGAGATTCATTTATGTTTTATGTAAAACAATATGACAAATGGAGACACTAGATCTAATTCTGTTATTGTCTATAGTATACAAAATCCCTAGGCCACAATATCATTTCCAATTACCACTTATGTTTATGAATCACATAGAAACTCTAATGAGTACAAACACTCACATAGAAGCATTACTTTCATTCAAACATATGTCCCTTCCCAGTCTTTCATCTGCTTCCTGATTTAAGAATCTTTCCAACTCACATAAACAAATAATCACTATACTAAGATGGTGATTTGGAGCATAGTTATATAGAACAGCTTCTGCTCTATAATTGAAGAGATGTTCTTTATTTATCTATCACATGAGCAAAACTTTCTAAACAAAATCATTGCCAGTTTCTGTGACCACACATCACAATATTTTTAAAGCAAATCCATTTCCACCAAAGAAACAGAGTAAGAGCTTTTTTGTTTTAATTTTACTATTGAAATAGAATTATTATTTACAAATGTGACAATGTTATAGAAATTTAATATAGTAAGTATTTACAATACATCTCCTGATTATGAGTCACTATGTACTTTGTGTCAAGGGATTTAATGAGGAGGAGATGGAATCTCTGCTCTTCAGGAGCATTTAGAATGTTAAGACAACTGCACAAACACATGAGATGTGTAAGTGCCATTTGGATAAATAGCAGAAGAAAGCTAATTCACACAGGATAATGGGGACTTAAGCCAAGATATATGAAGGTATACTTTAGACAAGACTAGAAGGAAGAGGTATTCCCAGCAGATGGAGGTGGTGAAGGAAGGGTCTCCATAGAAAATAAAGAGCACAGCCCAGTGTGGTGGCACACACCTGCAATACCTGGGTCTCAGGAAGCCTGAAGCAGGAGGATTGTGATTTCGCGGCCAGAGGCAGCCTGCATGACTCAATGAGACCCTGTGCTCTCATTCGTTGGAATTAAAAAATGCATTATTGTTCCAAAGTATGCTGTCCCCATTGGCCACAGTTACACAAAACAGATGAGAGGATGAGGTTCAGAGAGTTGAGTGATTCTGAGGACCAGGATGAGAACTAGACCTCTAGGACTTCCCCTCCAAGTATAACCCTCAGAGAAAGTCCAAATCCAAACCACACTTAAGGCCTGGATCTGGGCCTTAGATTAAAGGTCTTGGCAGTTCAGTGATTAAGACACTAGGTTTTTCTTAGGCAACTATATACTAGAGAGGCAGAAAGTGCTGCTTCAATGAAGGAAATAAACTAGCATATGTCAAAAGCCAGCTATAAGCCAGTGCTAATATGTTCTACCTTTCCTAACCAAATGGTAGTGTATGCAGCCCTTTTGTGGTAGATATTATTATCCCTATTTTAGAAAATAAGATATTTAGTAATTTTCAAACCCAGAATTAGAACTCTCTTATATTTCTGACTTCAGATGATATCACATGCTCACTTTGGCTATCCCCAGTTGTTATGGTATGCCAATATATAAAACGCACACACATTTTATCAATAAGTAGACAAAAGTTTTTTAATGCATCATCAATATTTTATTTCCTTGGATGTTTTTATTAGATTTGTTTTAGATCGGGCACAGTTGTGTACACCTGTAATCCCAGTGACTCATGACTCAGGATGAAGAGGCAGAGGGATCACAAATTCAAGACAAGAGGCAGTCTGCATAATTTAGCGAGACCCTGTCTCAAAAAGTAAAAAAAAAAAAAAAGGGCTGGGGGTGCAACTCAGTGGTACAGCACTTGCAAATCATGCAAGCATGAGGCCCTGGGTTCAATTCCCAGTACCACAAAAAAAAAAAAAAAAGGTTTGTTTTGGTGTGAAAATTAATTGAGAGAACTTCTTCAAGAGCAACAGAAAACCAATATTGATGCAGATCATCTGTTTTTTGAGGTCTATCGTCAGAAAAAAATAACAAAAAAAACTGAGATAATTGTTTATCTTTTTCTTATACAACTTTCTGAGTTACTAACGAAGGATTCAAAGCAGATACTGAAATGTTTCAGCAAATATAAACATATAAACTGTATGCACCCCAAAGACCATGAGGGTTTAAGTGTTGGTCCTTTTTTCATGCAGTCTGATGGACATGTACATTTACTGGAACATTTCAAGGGTTGCCTTGTCTATCTTATTGCCAGTACTGTGAGTTTGGAAAGTCAACATCCTTGATGCCTTCATCTTTGAGTCTCCAAGTGGAGAGACTCACTTCCTCTTCCCTAGGGCAAACTACATTTTCAGATGGCAGGAAATGGAGGGGAAAGTTATCTTTAGCTCTTTGGTAGTGAATAGAACTAAACCAAAACATCTACTCTGCTCTTAGAAGCTATGAATGTAGAAAAGCTACAGTAAATGCTTACAAAGGCCAGACAGGAAACAAGTGATGTACCAAGAAAGGTTGGAGTATGTGATATAGGAGGGCAGCACTGAGAAGGCAATTATGCAAAGTATTTAGTGAGTACCAAAGTTAGGAGTCAGAGTATCAGGAATTCAATCCTAACATTAGGTACTAATTGTGTGTGTTTCAACAAATTAGCTAAAATTTAATGCCTCAGTTTCTTTTATAAAATGGAAGCTATAAGACCAATGTAAGGAAGGTGCTAAAAATTAAATAATGTTGTTGCTCTGGGCACAGTGGCACATGCCTATAATCCTAGTGACTTGGGAAGTGGAAGATCATAAGTTCTAGGCCAGAGGGAGCATGCATAGCTTAGTGAGACCTTGACTCATAATAAAAAATGGGCTCAGGAGGTAGCCTAGTGGTAGAGCACCTGCAGAGATATGTGTGAGGCATTGGCTACAACCCCTAAGAACTGCGAAAAAAAAAAAAAGAATTAAATAACAGTGCCTACACAAACTCTGAGCACAGTGCCTGACAAATAGTCAGTGCTCCGTTTGTTTGTTTGTTTATTGCCTTTAAAAACTGAAGGGATACATTAATATTTTCAGTAAAATCTTGATTACTTTGGCTCGACTACCTGGAACTCTCAAGCCACTGTAAACGATGTCACTATATCATCTGTGCACACCCATTGAGTGGCTACTCTGTGCATGTCATTGTGTTTACTTTTACCCATTCAGTGATGAACAGGGCAAGCAAGAGAGATATGGTCCCAGGCTTGCTCTAAGAGCTTCCTGGTAACAAATGTAACTGAGACCTAAAGATCGCAAAGGAATTCAGAAAAGTTGTGACAAGTTCATAACCATCTTCTCAGTGTTATTAACCTTGTGAAATGTGCAGCAAAGTGCAAAGTCTGCTTCCAGCTTCTGGTAGAGAAAATATTGTTCCAGGTGTATAAGTAACATGGAAAATCCTCACAAGTCTTCAACAGGAGAACTAACAATCTTTGTCTCTTTCAGCATTTGGACTCTACAGGACATCTATGGCTAATGACAGTTGTGATCCAGAATATCTTGAGCCAAAACCAGAGTCTCTCCTCTTGAGGCCATAAGTTCTCTGTATCTTATAGGCAAGTCTAGATTTATCAGGCTGGGATTTAGCTCAGTTGGTAGAGCGCTGCGCTGTAGTCTCTGAGGTCCAGAGTTCAATTCCCAGTGCTGCAAAAATGGGAGAAGGGCCTGGCAATCCACTCCCGCAGCAATCCTGAAACAGTCAGCCATTGAAAACCCTATGAAGGTCGCTATGAGTCGGATACCGACAGAACAGCACCTAGCAACAACATAATATACAGCCAACCAAAAAGATAATGAATTTTAGCAAAAGTATCCTAAAATAGTTGGAGTCCAGGAGGAAGCAAAATGAGAGTGTTTAAGGGGAAATCTGGACACTTGGTAGCATTCTGACCTAGGATAAGCAATGGAGTCAAAAAGTATAAGTTGCTGGATAGGGTTCATCATGTTTCCCTTGCCTGTAGAGTTTGCACATTAAAATTGCATATTTATTTCCATATACTTAATTCATGTTAACAGTCTCTGCTGGCAAAGAGCTTGCCAAGGAAGCTTTCAGCTGACTACTAACACTGTGGTGTGATAACAGCTCTTCTGAAAAAAAAAGTATGTTGGGGGCACAGACCTGGTGTATCTAATCTATTTTAGTGAGTGGTATTCAGGGAAGCCTTTCCAGAAATGAAGACAGGAAAAAGTCAACGAAACAAGTGCCTCTTAAGGATAATGGGAGAAAAAAGGAATTATGGAAAGATTCTTTGGTCTAGGGACTTTTTTCTAGGTTCCTGCCTTGTCTGTCTTGACCTCTGGGGATATGGGTGCAATTGATTTACTGAAAGTACTGTCTTCCAGGAAACAGTTGTCCATATTCCTTAGGACAGGAAGTGGAGTGGGGGAGAAAGGATGTTTTACTCACCCTGGGTAAAACAAATCACTTCCATAACCTAACTATTCTCCATTCCTTCTAGGCAATTAAATTTTTATTTTATTTCTTGCCTATAGATTGTGTTTTCCATTTTAATATCCCAGAGTAAATTCAGAGCTGTTCTTAAAAAGTATATGAATTGTGAAAATGTAAAATAGGTATGAAAGCAAAAGAAGAAATTGCAAAGACTTTGCTAAGCAAAATTTTAAATGCAATTTTATCTAACTGAACACAAGCAGAAGGAAGTATTTCTAGGAAGTACATCAAAGGACCAAAATGTTTTCCTGTAAGACCCAACAGAAATGGATGAACAACATCACTAACCAAAATAAATGAACATCAAACATGAACAAACATTTGTAAAAGGAAATTTGTTAGAGAGTTAAGTATATAGGATAGGGTCCAACCTTTAAAATGCTAATCAAAATAACCAGGAACTATTATTTTCACTTATCACAGTGTCCAAGATATTTTTAATGAAGATTACCAATAATTGAAAAATTTCACTTAGCATCCATAATTTTGTGTTGAGAATGCACTATGCTATAAGGAAGCCACTAGAAAATATGTATCTGAGCTTTATAAACATCCAAAGACTTTCATGACATTAAATATGAGAGGGGAGCTTTTGAAAATAGTTAAAAATACAGATTAAGCTTTATGTAAAAATATGTTCTTTCGCCACTCACTGTGGTTCATACCTGTAATCTTACCAATTTGGGAGGCTGAGGCAGGAGGATCTTAAGCTCAAGGCCAGAGACAGCCTGAGACTCTGTCTCAAAATAAATAAGTAAAAAAGAGGCTGAGGGTACAGCTCAGTGGTAGAGCACTTGCTAGCATGGGTGAGGCCCTGGATTCAACCCTAACCCCAGTTTAAAAAATGCTTATGTAAATTAAGGATTTGCATTTTATCTATTGAGCACAGAGTGGTTTTATAATATTAAAACAGTAAATTGTTGTTGTTAGGTGCCATCGAGTCGAGTCCGACTCACAGCAACCCTATATACAGCAGATCGAAACACTTGCCGATTCTGTGCCAGGCAAACCATCTTATATGTTTAAGCCCATTGTTGCAGACACTGTGTCAATCCATCTGGTGGAGGGTTTTCCTCTTTTGCATTGACCTGCCACTCGCCCAAACATGATGTGCTTCTCCGGGGATTGATCTCTCCTGACTACATGTCCGAAATATGTAAGACGCAATGTGGACATTCTTGCTTCCAAGGAGCACTCTGGTTGCACTTCTTCTAGGACAGATCTGTTGGTTCTTTTGGCAGTCCATGGTATATTCAATAGACATCTCCAGCACCACAATTCAAAAGCATCAATTCTTTTTCTGTCTCTCTTGTTCAATGTCCAGCTTTCACAACCATATGATGCCACTGAAAATACCATGGCATGAGTCAGA
>VMDO01009484.1:0-21294 GCA_007922755.1 Pedetes capensis | reverse complement strand
GTGTGACATCTTTGCTTTTCAATACTATAAAGAGATCTTTTGCCACAGCTTTTCCTAGAGCAATGTGTCTTTTGATTTCTTGACTGCTGCTTCCACAGGTGTTGATTATAAAGCCAAGCAAAGCAAAATCTTGGACAACCTCAATCTTTTCTCCACTTATTGTGAAGTTACGTGTTGACCCAGTCATAAGGATTTTTGTTATGTTTATGTTTAGTCATAACCCATATTGAAGGCTATGATCTTTGATCTTCATCAGTAAAAGTTTTAAATCCTCTTCCCTTTCAGGAAGCAGAGTTGTGTCATCTGCATAACACAGGTTGTAAATGAGTCTGCCTCCAATCTGGATGCCACGTTCTTCCTCATAACGTCCGGCTTCTTGGATTATTTGCTCACCGTATAAATTGAAGAGATAGGGTGAAAGTATACAGCCCTGACACACAGCTTTCTCAACTTTAAACCACTCAGTGTTTCCTTGTTCTATTTGAACAACTGCCTCCTGGTTCATGTACAGATTTCTCATGAGCACAATTAGGTGTTCTGGTATTCCCATTTTCCGAAGTGTTATCCATAATTTGTTATGATCCACACAGTCAAATGCTTTTGCATAGTCAATGAAACAAAGATAGACATCTTTCTGATATTCTCTGCTTTCAGCTAATATCCACCTGACATCAGCAATGATGTCCCTAGTTCCCCTCCCTCTTCTGAATCCCACTTGATTTTCTGGTAATTCCTTGTCTATATACTTCTGCAGTCATTTCTGAATGATCTTTAGTAGAATTTTGCTAGTGTGTGATATTAATGATATTGTCAGACAATTTGCACATTCAGTTGGATCCGCTTTTTTGGGAATAGGCACAAATATGGATATCTTCCAGTCAGTTGGCCAAGTAACTGTTTTCCAATTCTGTTGGCATAAACATGTTAATACCTCCAGTGCTGCATCTGTTCGTTGAAACATCTCTATTGGTATCCCATCAATTCCTGGAGCCTTGTGTTTCGCCAGTTCTTTCAAGGCAGCTTCCACTTCGTCCTTCAACACCATTGGTTCCTCTTCATATGGAACCTCTTGGAATGGTTGGTCGTCTACCAATTCTTTCTTGTATAATGACTCTGTGTTTTCTTCCCATCTTCTTTTGATGTTTCCTGCATCATTTAATATTTTCCCTGTAGAATCTTTCACTATTGCCACTTGAGGCTTGAATTTTTTCTTCACTTCCTTAAGCTTGAGAAACATGGAGCTTGTTCTTCCCTTTTGGTTTTCTGCCTCCAGCTCCTTGCACATGTCATTATAATATTTGTTTTTGTCTTCTCAGGCTGCCTTCTGAAATCTTCTGTTTAGTTCCTTAACTTCCTCATGTCTTCCTTTTGCTTTAGCTGTTTGACGTTCGAGGGCAAGGTCCAGTGTCTCTTTTGACATGTAATTTGGTCTTTTCTTTTTTTCTTGTCTTTTTAAGAACTTTTTGCTTCCTTCTTGAATGATATCTTTTATGTTGTGCCACAACTCTTCTGGTCTCCTGTCATTTGCGTCTAATGCATTAAACCTATTTTTGAGGTGGTCTCTGAACTCAGGTGGGATATACTCAAGGTCATACCGTGGCTCTCATATACTTGTTCTAATTTTCTTCAGCCTCAGTTTGATCTTGCATATGAGAAGTTGATGGTCTGATCCACAGTTAGCACCAGGTCTTGTTTTGACATTTTGTACAGAGCTTTTCCATCGTTTTTTTCCACATATGTAGTCAATTTGATTCCTGTATGTTCCATCTGGTGAAGTCCATGTGTATAGTCTCCATTTATGATGTTGAAAAAATGTATTTGCAATGAAAAGGTTATTGGTCTGGCAAAATTCTACCATGCGAGTTCCAGCTTCTTTTCTGTCGCCAAGACCATATTTTCCAACTACCGTACCTTCTTCTTTGTTTCCAATCCCTTGCATTCCAGTCACCAGTGATTATCAGTATGTCTTGATTGCATGTTTGATCTATTTCAGGTTGCACAAGTTGATAAAAGTCTTCCCTTTCTTCATTTGTGGCCTTAGTGGTAGGTGCATAAATTTGAATAATAGTCATATTAACTGGCCTTCCTTGTAGGCGTATGCATATTATTCTATTACTGACAACATTATATTTCAGGACAGATCTTGAAATGTCTTTTTTGATGATGAATGCAACCCCATTTCTCTTTAGTTTATCATTCCCAGTGTAGTAGACCATATGATCATCTGACTCAAAATGGCCTATGCTGGTCCATTTTAGCTCACTGATGCCTAGAATGTCAATGTTTATGCGCTCCATTTCTCTTTTAACAATTTCTAATTTTCCTAGATTCATATTATGTACATTCCATGTTCCAATTATTAATGGATGTTTACAGTTATTTCTCCTCATTTTGAGCCATGCCACATCAGCAAGTTGAGCATCCTGGGGTTTTGCTCCATTTCCGTCATCACTGTAGACTCTACTTGGAGGAGGCAACTCTTCCCCAGTAGTCTTTTTAGTGCCTTCCAACCTGGGGGCCTCATTTTCCAGCACTATATCTGACAGTGTTTCTTTGCTATCCATAGGGTTTTCAATGGCTAGTTGTTTAGGGAGTAGCTCGCCAGGTCCTACTCCCTAGTCTGTCTTAGTCTGGAAGCTCAGCTGAAAACCTGTCCACCATGGGTAACCTTGCTCATGTCCGAGGTTAAAGTGGCAGAGCTCTCAGCCTCATAACAACACACAAGCCCCCACAGTGAGGCAAACTGACAGACGTGTGGGGGAAAACAGTAAATACAAGGAGAAAATATAAGGTGGCATGTCCAGAATTTTCTTATATTCCCTGTTCTCAAGGGGCTAGGGTTTAGCACAGTTGGTACCCTGCTGCTCTGTGCTCTCTGAAGTCCTGGGATTGATCTACAGCACCACAAAAATGGCAGAAGGACCTGGAAGAGCACTCTCGAAACAATCATGAGAAACAATCAGCCATCGAAAACCCTATGAGTAGCAGAGAAGTTCTGACATAGTGCCAGGCTTTGCACAGTGTTAGGAGTATTTTGTTCTGTTGTACATAGGGTTGCTATAAGTCAGACCTGACTCAAAGGTACCTAACAACAATAGCAACTCTTCTCAAGGAGCCTATAGTCTACTTGAAGGAGATGAATTACACATTGGGAAAAACTTGAGAATAATACAAAAAGTAATACTTGAAGATGAAGTAAAATTAATTGATCTTTCTCTTTTATATCTATCTTATAAAATTAAAGTAATACCAATCTATTGCAGAAAACTCAAATAATATAGGAAAAAGTAAAATGGAAAATATAAGATTGTCTATTCCATGGAAGATAATGATAAATATTTCTTTAATTCTTCTTTTCTCTTTTAGGCATTCATGGAATAGCAAGTATCTATGATTATATAACAATCATTTACACACTAGATGAATATCATCTAAAGCCCTAAATGATATTTCTAAGGAAAAATTATAAGATAAATATGCATTTGCAGAGGCATAATTTATCTACAAATCATCTATTGTAGTCATATATTTTTAATTCACAAATTTTTTAAGGTATCAAGTGGATTTTAGATTAGACCACATAGCCAAATCTGCTCCCCTGGTGGCTCTAGCAGATGAAGTCTGACCTCTTGACTCCTACTACGGATTACATAAAGGAGAGATTCAGTAGATGGCCTTGGAATCAGGCTGCTTCAATTCAAATCCTTAGTATGTGTCCTTTAATATGTTATTAAATCCTTATTAGCCTTAATGCACTCATAGTATGCATGTGTAAATGGGATAACAATAGAAAACTTTTTGTAAGGTTATCATGATTAAATGAAAACTTATAAAGTCACTTAGCCAAGTGTTTGTCTCCTACTAAAATATGTATAAGTGATTATTACAATTTTTATTTTTACTTAGTTCTGTGTTTTTTTCTTATGTGCTTTTACATAGCACTTAACACCATTCATTTTACTCCATAAGAATGACTATTGCCGGGTCAGTGGCTCATAGATGTGATCCCAGCAACTCAAGGAGGGAGAGAAGCAGCCTGCTTAATTTAGTGAGACCCTGTCTCAAGATAAAAGTAAAACTGTGCCATGGGATCAACTCAGTGGTAGAACCCTGGCAAAGCATGCATAAGGCCCTGAGTTCGACCTTCAAGTACTACAAAAAAAAAAAGTGACTCTCATTCTGTGAGCCACACTGATGTCCCTTCACAGGACACCAGGAAGGGCCTACAGGTTTCATCAGGGCATGGCTGGGAAGCTGAGGAGGGTGGTTAGGAGCCAGAGGACTTCATTCCCATCCCAGCTCCTCCATTTATAAACTCTAGGATTTAGGCAGTCATAAACTTTTCTGAGACTCATAAGCCTCATAAAGACAGAATACCAAGAGTTGTCTCAGGAATCGTTGTGGGAGGACAGAAAAAGATACAGGGAAAGGTGATGAGTGCACTGCCTGCCCTCGAGAAAGTACTCAAGAAGCATTAGCTAGAATCAAAGGGTGGGAAGAGGGCCCCATAAGTCATGTCCTGCTAAGCTCTTGGCAACAGGGACACTCATTTGAATGTTCATCACTCTCCCTCTTTTTTTCCCCAGGATTTAACCCCTGTTTAAAGGATTTTGTGATTTAGGAGCAGTGCTAGTGATGCTTAGCAATTGATTCACTCTCCCCTGTAATTAGTTGGGGTGATTAGAGAAAGCTTTCCTATCACTGCAAAGTTTGATTTGCAACAATCCATTAAACCCAAGGGAGAGAGCTGAGAAGAAATCAGTCTCCTCCACTAACAAATACACATCCCTCTGTGCAAGGCCAAGCACATTTTCTGAGGCAGGTATTTGGAATTCAGACATGATTGGCTGGTGACTCTGCATCAATATTTTGAGCTTCAAATGAGACAAGCCAAAGTCAATACCAACATTTCCCAAAACATACATTCATGGGAGAAGTATTCACCCCCATGAAACAGTATAGAGAATGGAAGGGGGTTGGTGGCTTTTAGGTTCAAGTACATTTGTTTTTTGTTGTTTTTAGTACTTAGGGGTTGAACCCAGGTCCTTGCACAATGCTAAGCAAATGTTCTACTGGTGGGCTACATCCTGAACCCCTTCCTTTTGTAAAATTTTGAGTTGCACCAGTTACCTCTAGATTCGAACCTGCAATCCTTCTACCTGAGCATCCCAACTAACTGGGATTACAGGCCTGCTCCATGGTGCCCAGTAAGGTTCCAGTAACTTTGTTCACTGTGCATAAACGTGCCCCTTTTCAAGGATTCACAATACATGTGATGGCCTCTCTATGTGCTCCACCTGTTTAATTTTGGGAGAATCCAGATAATTTCAGTTATTTAATACTATATTTTCTGTCAATTCATGTCTCTTCATGTTGTAAAAAAAATTAACTTATGCCAAAACTTCCTGAGAACTTATGTCTGACTTAAGATATATATTAAAATTTCAAATACAACAGAGAGTACCTGAGTACTTACGAGATTTTTTGCAATTGCTGGATATAAATGCTTTCCTTGCCATTATTGAATGTGTTAAGACATTTATTTATAACAACAACAACAACATGCCTAATAAGAGAAAAATTCATTCCTTGGAGAGAGAAAAACCTTAATTATTCTTATTCATAAGCAAAGATTTAAAACACACTGATAGCTGTTTCTCTCACACCACCAAAATATTTTCATCTTAGATAAACCCTTCTCTCCCTCAAATAAGATAAACACCTTTTAATCTTACAGGTGGAAGCATCCTGATATTTAAAAAGCCAATTAAGTAATTGCCTGCAGTAATTTACTATTGAGGCAAGGAGTGCTAGATATTAAAATGCTACATTTTACAAATATACAATATAGACCCACAAGGATAAAGATGAAAGACTGCCTGTCGCTGTTTGTGTTTTGTGTCATACCTACTTGTTGTGTTATTGTTAGGTGCCATCAAGTGGAGTCTGACTCATAATGACCCTATGTACAACAGAATGAAACACCAACACTGTGCCAGGCACATAATCTTTTTTATGTTTAACCCCATTGTTGCAGCCACTGTGTCAATCCATCTAGTTGAAGGTCTTCCTTTTTATCATTGACCTGACACTCTCCCAAACATGATGCCCTTCTGCATGAATTGGTCCCTCCTGACAACATGTCCAAAATACATAAGACACAATCTAGCCATCCTATTTTTCAAGGAGCACTCTGGATGTACTTTAAGGATGGATCTGTTGGTCACTTTGGCAGTTCACAATTTAAAAGCATCAATTCTGTTTTGAAAAGTAAAAGTGTCACATTGAAAAGTAGTGTGCCCTGACTCATGCTATGATATTTTCCGTCACATCATAGACTTGTAAAAGCTGGACAGTAAATAAGGGAGACAGGAGAATAATCGATGCTTTTGAATTATGGTGTCATACGTAGTACATACTAGTGAGAAGAGTCAGGCTGCCTCCACTAGTCCTGGCTCCTGAACTGACTTGAGCAGAGGCTATGCCCTTGGCCAGCAGGATGCCACTAGCCATGGGAGGACAAAGTTAAAATAGCTTCATGTCAGAGACTGTGACATGAGTGGAGCCATCAAATCTTTTCTCTTTTATTGAATAAATAATTACTGGCCTTCAGTAATTTTTCCTTGTGTTGAGGAAGTAATCAGAAAACAAGATAGATAAAACTGATGATTTCAAAGCTGACATGCTAGAAGGAGAAACACACACACATACACACACACACACACACACACAGAGAGAGAGAGAGAGAGAGAGAGAGAGAGAGTGAGTGAGAGAGAGAGAATAAATTTGAGAGACTCAAATAAAGAGTTCTAGTGAAACTCAAATTATTTAATCTTCTACCCTCCCACCCTCCTCGTCCTAGACATAGAAGGCATTACTTAGAAAATAACTAATTAGATATTTTTCCCTCCCTTCTGTTCACTATTTGTTTCATCCATTTAGACACTATGTACTTGGATTTTCATAACCAGTACAACTTGAATATAATGATAATAACATCAAGAATATGAATAATAACTTGGTAAGTTGACATAAGGGTGCAAAATATTTTAACATGTCAAACTACGGATGCCATTCCCTATTAATATTAGCTAATATTTACTTAGAACTTATTCTTCTAAGTGCTTGATATATACTAAGTTATTTAATCAGCACATAACCTTTATGAAATACTATTTTTATTTCCATTTTACATATATAGAACCTGAAACAATGAGGTTGGGTGCATTGCCCAATCTAATCCTATGGGAGACGGTCAGGCTAAGGATCTCAGGACTCTAGCTGGAGAGTTAGTTCTCCCGACCACCACACGTAAGGTGGGTCATAATATTATCTGAAAGAAAAGTGTATTTTTTGTGGAGAAGGATTCTTCTACAGACTAGTGAAATTTTGTCAAAGTCCTACTCTGGCCCACACACCTATATTCAAGAACTCTAGCCCAATGATAACAGCCTCACAGAATTTTTAAATTCTTGCCTTAGTCCATTTGGGCTGCTATAAAACACTATAAACTGGGTAGTTTACAAATATAAAATTTCATTTTTCATAGTGCTGAGTGCTGGGAAGTCCAGGTTCAGGCACTAGCAGATTCAGTGTCCGACGAGGACCCACTTTCTGGTTCATAGATGGTGTCTTCCAGGTGTGTTCTCGCTTGGTAGAAGGAATGAACTCTGGTCTTTTCAGCACCTTACAAGGGCACTCATCCCATGTATGAGCCCCCTCCCCTTCTTGACTTAATCACCTCCAAAGGCCCCACCTCCTAATACTGTTACACAGAGAATTACATTTCAATACATGAGTTTTGGAGAGACAAAAATATTTAGTCCATAACAATTCTAATCCCAGGCTTATGATACAGGTATCATAGAACAACAGCAAAGCTGTGTTCTTCATAGGATCTGTTTGTAATTTATCAATGGCTTTGAAAAACTGTCCGTAACACCTGACTATTAGCACTCTCTCTGGCTAATCCTTTTAATACATGTTTGTGGGACCAGGAAACTACCAAACGTCCCAACCTTGTCATCAGGAGACTTGGAAATGTCCCTCTTGGGGTGAAAGGTCTTTGTGACCTTTGTGAAAGGTCCATGGATGGTTGTGAAGGGAATAGAAATCACCTGAAACTATCCAAAAAAAATATCAAATGCAAATAATTCCCCCCCCACACACACACACACATTTGGATGAGAAGCTTCACAGCTTTCTTGAGAATCCTGAAGGTTTCCATAGACAGCAAGAACCACTGCTCTGGACCTAAAGACTAATTTACCTTGTGATCTTATAGAAGGCATTTGACATATACCTCAGTTTCCCTTCCTGTCCAATCACAAAGTGATTTTTTTCTCTGATAAGCCTTCAAAAAGGTAAAGATTGTATAATATAAAGGCAATTTTTTAGCTGTTATATATCTTCACCCTTTCTTTTTTTCTCTTCTTGAGAGTTCTTGTGAAATTAAGTCATGAAGTTTCTTTTGGGCAAGTTCCAGAATTTAACTGTGCACTGATTTACGTATTTTTCTTTTCTGAAGATATTTTAGTATCCTGTACTCACATTTGCCTGCAAATTGTTATTCCAATTTGTCCCAATAGCCAAAACATTTTAAAATTAAGGATAAATGAAAACAGTAAATATGCATTTCTGCCTGTCAACATAGGAATGGAATATGAAATGAACAATAAACATCAAAATGACACACCATAATTGAAGACTGATTTTAAAACCTCAGCAGGTCCTATTTTAAGAGCAGAGAAGCTTTTCTAAGGAAATGGGTAATACTATGAGCTGCAACAAAACTATACCAGAAAAAGAACTTCCAGTTTGTGTGCTTTGATCCCTAAAAGAGAAGGTTCCAGTAAATATCAAAACCACTACCATGAGAGTTCCTATGCCTCTGTCCACCAGAAGCAGCACAAACACAAATACACACATATAGATGTATACACACAGATACGTCAAAGCAACAAGTACTGCTCAGGCTCTTAGTGACACCTGAGGAACATCTGACAACTTGAGTCCTAGTGACCACGGTCCAGCCTGAATTCCTTGGAGAAGCTCCATAATCAGGCAACATTTAGGAACAAAATGTTGTTATGTTGCCCTCCTAGAGGCAAGTGGGGTGCCTGCTTGGCCTGATAACGCAGAACTTCTGATACCAGCTAAGAGGGTGAATTATTATAGTTTCATAATACTGCAAAGGAAGAAAGGAAAGTCATTTGATTTCTTCAAGACATGCCTATATAAAAAATAACAAAATATCACATATCCCATAAATATATGTAATTAGCATATATTCTTGGATCTAATTTGCATCCTTTTGACAGTTTTAGAAGGCTACAAAATCAAATATGGATTATAACTGAGTGTGGATTAGAATCATCACTGTTGAAAGGATACAGATTAGATTTGAGAATATGTGGTATTATGTCAATTAAAAATTTTTAAATAAATGGGAGCATTTTAAATAAATGGGAGCAAATATATAGCATTAAGAAAAGACATAGATTTTCTCCCACCGTGGTCCCAGAGGGGATCACCCTGCTCTCTTCTCCCTGTGGACCAGAGTTGTGGTGTCTTCCTTATACAATGCATTATAGTTAGAGGAAGAATATTTCTCCAAAAATACATGTGGAATAACTGCTACATATAGGGAAAATACTTGCTTCAATTTAAAAGAATTTAAGTAAATCTTACAAAGACTTCTTTCTGGTTTCTTTCTTTCAAGGTTTCATGATTACAATGAGCAGTATCCATCATCCATGTGATTCTTGAATCTCTGCTTTGAGGATGATAATTTGTAGTTACCACACAGGCAATGCTAGAATGTTTCTAATAATGGGGAGCTCACTGCATTAATGTGAAAAGCTCTACTCCTTATTCATTTGTACATTAACTCCAAAATATATTAAATTTATACTCTTTGGAAGGTATAGTGCTAGGGGATTAACACAGTAGT
The DNA here is from genome assembly GCA_007922755.1 of Pedetes capensis. Classification (NCBI taxonomy): domain Eukaryota; kingdom Metazoa; phylum Chordata; class Mammalia; order Rodentia; family Pedetidae; genus Pedetes; species Pedetes capensis. Next base: position 11,342 of record VMDO01009484.1, on the reverse strand, counting down.
TGACAAGAGATCTTTATCACAAAAAATTTACAACCTAATGGAAGATACACCTAAAACAGAAATAATGTTATAACACTTCTACTTATTTTTTACTGAGCCCTCTTCTTTGTAAATCTCACTCATTTTCTGAATTAAGTTTCTAACAATATGTTGTGTGTTGTTGTTAGGTGCTGCCAAGTCCGACTTATAATGACTGTATGTAGAATAGAACAAAACGCTCCCCAACATTGTGCCAAGCACAGGATCTTCATTTTTATGTTGAAGCCCATTATTGCAGCTACTGTGTCAATCCATCTAGTGGAGGATCTTCCTTTTGTTGTTGTTGACCAGCCATTAGCACAAACATTACTTCCTTCTCCAGGGTTTGGTCCATCCTCACAACACGTTCAAAATACAAGATGAAGTCTAGCTGTCCTTGCTTGCAAGGAGCACTCTGGTTACACTTCTTCTAGGACAGATCTGTTTATTCTTTTGGCAATCTTTAGCATATTCAATATTCACCTCTAGCACCATAATTCAAAAGCACCAAGTACATGATACAACTGAAAATACCATGGCATGAGTCAGGCACACCTTGCCCTTCAATGTGACATCGTTACTTTTTGACACTTTAAAGAGGTCATTTGCACAGCTTTTTACAATGCAATGTGTCTTTTGATTTCTTGACTGCTGCTTCTGTGAGTATTGATGATAGAACCAAGTAAAGCAAACTCTTGGACAACCTCACTCCTTTCTCTGTTTATCACGAAGTTGCTCACTGAACAAGTGGTAAGGATTTTCATTTTCTAGATGTTGAGGTGCAATCCATATTGGAGGCTGTGTTCTTTGATCTTTATCACCAAGCCTCACAGTATGACAAACTGACAGACAAATAGGGGCTAGCAATATAGACAAGTCTAATTTATATTCCTTATACAAATCCATTGAAGATTTAAAGACAACTACTATCCTTGGCAAGTTAAAAATATCTAATCCATTCATTCAATACCTTAGAGTACATTTTTGGCTTTAAATTTTTAGCATCTATAATAATGTGCCATGTGGTGGAGAAATAACAGATTAAATATTAACATGGTCTCTTCCTTCAGGAAGTAGGTATCCATCCTTGTATCTACCATTTTTTATAGATGGAAACAGAGATTTACTCATGTGCAGAATTAAGAGACACATTTCCTGACATCAGGAGCATATGGGGTGGTTGTAGAGCCAAGTGTATCTACTTTATCCAAGTCATTTATCATGAGTTCTCTAAATTAAGCATATAAATTTTCTATTCCCAACACTACTGAACGTATCTAAATAGATGTGAAAATTATATGATTTGACACTAACAAAAACTTGTACAAGCAATGTTAAACATTGAGTTTTGAGTATAGTGGCTACATGTAGACTTTGAAAATTTCTAAGCTTACAAAGCCCCATCGACCTACCCCAAGGCAATTGATGCTCTAGGCCTTTTTCTCTGAAATATTTTCTATAATATAGGCTGCAAATCATTCCATGTAAGATCACCCAACATTCTGATGTCCAGCTGGAGCACTATACCTTGAGGTTTGTCAGGAAAGCCCCAAGCAAGGGTTCCAGGTCAGTCTGTTCTCTCTTTTAACCTACAGGCTGCATCCTAGGACACTCTGGCTTCAATCTTTAACTCTTGCCTTTGGGAAAGTCAGAGAATAAAAAATAATTTCTGACCATCTTCTTTCCAACAAAGCACCCCAAACTATATAATTATATAACTGACTTCTAATAAATTCAAAGAGTGAAACATTTTGATAATGGTAGTATTCACCTTTGTCATCTTTGTCTGTGTCATCTTCATCTTTGTTTTCTCCTCCTTCCTCCACCACCTTCCTCCTCCTCCTCCTCTTCCTCTTCCTCTTCCTCTTCCTCCTCCTCCTCTTCTTCTTCTTCTTCTTCTTCTTCTTCTTCTTCTTCTTCTTCTGCTGCTGCTGCTGCTGCTGCTGCTGCTGCTGCTGCTGCTGCTGCTGCTTTTTCTTCTGCTGCTTCTTCCTCTTCTCTCCCCTTCTCTTATCTTCCCTTCCTTCTTCCTCCTCTTCCTCTCCCTTCTCTTCGCCTCTCCTTTCTCCTCTATTTTCTCCCCTCTATTCTCTTGGCATGAGTCCATGACTTTCACCATTGAGATCCCCAAGGGCTTCTCTCTCCATGAATCTACTGAGTATTCCAAACTTTTCCTTGCTTCTTTAATGGCTTACTTTTATATGACCATTTTTATCAGAATCATTAGTATGACCTAACAATGAAGTATGTAAGTTTCAGATTTTTAATTTAACACATAATGAACACTGAAAACACCCCTGCTCTATCCCTGAGTCTTCCTCTACCCAACCACTAGAACCCTCAACGCTGAGGCAGAGTTTGGTGATAGAGGACAAAGCAAGATCAATTTAAAGAAAAAGCCTAGATATCCTGCCATCTCCTCAGAAAGTCCTCACTTAATCTAATGCCGTAGCCACAACACATTCATTTTATTTTCTTCACTTGAGAGAAATTCCCACCATCTGAAATTACTTTATTCATTTGGTTTTAAATTTATTTGTAGTCTGAATGGCATCCTCTAATGCCCCTCTAACTTGATGAAAGCCATTTGAAGAGAGAAGCCTTGTTTTGTTTACCACGGTTTTCCTGCTGGTACATAATGAACAGAAAGAAATATTGAATAAACGGTTGGAACAGGAGACATGTCTTTCATAGTGATTCATCACAGGAGAAAACTATCAATTACTTAAGGCCAAGTGCTTATTCTCAGAATTTTACTTGTATTTTGTAGAGATTTATCATGTCCTGTCTGATTTCTCTCTGGTAATAACTAAAGAGATACATATGTGTTTTCATCAATTAAATAAGTGATATGGATGCTAATCCTGTAAATTTAGTCTATTTTCTCTTTCAAAGTCTACAATTTAGATATGCACCACTTATATTAATCAAAAAGTGTAAAATGAATGTGAAACATTGAGCTTTCTGTGCAGTGGCTACATATACTCTCTGTTGTTGTTGTTGTTAGGTGCCGTCCAGTCGGTATCCAACTCATAGTGACCCTCATAGGGTTTTCAATGGCTGACTGTTTCGGAATTGCCTTGAGAGTGGATTGCCAGGCACCTTCTCCCATTTTTGCAGTGCTGGGAATTGAACTCGGGACCTCAGAGACTGCAGCGCAGAGCTCTACCAACTGAGCCAAATCCCAGCCCACATATACTCTCTGGAGATTTCTAAATTCACAAAGTCCATTGACCTAATTCATGGCATATGGTATATTTTTCTAAGAGTTAGACTTCAATTTATTATGTACAGTGTTTGGATTTCTGTAGGAATCCTAATATTTCTTTAGGTTTCTAAGAACAAGACTGTATTTTATGTACAAAATTTGAGTTTTTCTAGGAATCTTAATATTTCATTAGGTTAGATTTTTTTGAGGGTAGAAAAGATTTAAAAAATTTAATAACATGACACCTTATAAACAGTGTTGTTGTTGTTGTTGTTGTTGTTAGGTGCTGTCAAGTCAGTATCCAATGCCTTGGGAGTGGGTTGCCACGTCCTTCTCCCAATTCACAGTGTTAGACATCAGAAAATAACTTCAATTAATTTCCTAAGACTCAACCCAAAATATTCCATAACATATAATATTATCTTTAATATAGTCTTTAGGATCAGTACAGACAGTACCTTAATTCTAATAATTTGTTCTCCCCCTCACTGACTATTTCTTAATTTTCTTGATTGATTTTTCCTCTCTTTCACCTAGTTCCTTTTATTTTCTCTACCTATTCATTTTACCTAGATGATTTTATCCAATTTCCTGATAACTGTGTATAACTCATATAGATTTTTTTCTTTTGGTCTCATTAATATACTTAACTACCTGATTCACATTTCATCTTGTATCTCATGTTTTTGTTGTTGTTGTTGTTGTTGGGTTTCATCACATCAGATCCAGCTCATTGAGACCCTATGTACAACAGAAAGAAACACTAAACAACACTGTGCCATATACACTGTCTTTTTATGTTTGAGTCCAATGCTGCAAACATTGTTTCTTCTCATTTTGAGTTATGCCACATCAGCAAAAGGAGGTCCCAGGTGCTTCACTCCATTCTTGTTGCCAAGGTTGACCATACTTTGAGGAGGCAACTCTTCCCCAGTTGTTTCTTGAATGTGTTCAAGTCTGGGGGACTCATTTTCTGACACTATATTTGACAGTGCTTCTCTGCTATTCATAGGGTTTTCTATGGCTGTTTCAGGAGTGGGCTACTAGGCCCTTCTCCATAGTCTGCCTTAATCTGGAAGCTCAGCTGAAATTTGTCCACCATGGATGGCCCTGCTGGTATCTGAAATACCAGTGGCATAGCTTCCAACATCACAGCAACATACAAGCCCCCACAGCAGAACAAACTGACAGATATGAGAGAGTGAGTATCTCTTAGGCAGCTCAAATCTACATTCAAAATGAAACTCTTCATTTTTTCCCATAAATATATTCCTCCATTTGATCCAGCCACATACATTAAAGTTATCCTTATTTTCTTACCTTTCCTCAGCACTAGACTATAACTCCACAATGCAAAGTAGCTATGATTTTGGAAGAATTTAAGCTAACCCCAGCTATGGTCAAAGTATTCATGAATAGTCCACTTTTTGAAGGAAATAATACTTTAATAAATGATGACCCAGATTTATATAACCAATGACCTCTTGGGGAAATTGAGCATATTGTTGACTGAAGCAACGAACCCTCCCCAGCCACATGTCACACCAGCTGCCCCATGCTAAGGTGCTCTTTCTTCCAATATGATAACAAATTTTTTATTAGATACCAAAAATATGCCAGTGGGAAATAATGCATATCCAATATGCTCATTTCCTATTAGCTTGGTTCTGCTTCCATCCTCTTAGGTATGGGAGTAAGAAGCAGATTCTTGTTGATAGGTCAGCAACTCGCAATGGGAGTCCAAAACACAACACAGACACAGCAAAAACATCTGAATCCTGAGTTAGCACCTTCTGATTCTCTTCCTCCCTAAGAGAATACTTGCTTCCATTGCTGTCTATTGTCCCACAGAAGATAACTATAAACTATGAACTTTTTATGGTTGAGTTCTTCAAATTTCTGGGACAAAGTTTCTCTATAAAAAGCTATATATTGGCAATAAAACAAAAAGGATATTTTTTCAAATTAATAAAACCCATTATTAAAAGAATAATTAATTCATTTATTCCTTAATTTACCAACATAACGAACATATCTTGAAAAGTATGTAAACACCAGGCACTGAGCCTGTCTCTAAGAAGAGGTAGGAACAAGTACATAGTCCCTATCTTCAATGATTTCATAGCACTACTTCTAGATCATACAGAATCATAAAATAATAGGATGTAAGATATAAAATAATAGCTCAATAGAAAGATAGTATGTCTGAAGATAAATGAGTCAAGGAAGGAAGGGAGGATGAACAGAGGAAGAAATTTCTATGAAAGGTGACACTTTAGTCTAGAGTTAGGGACAAGATAAAGTGAGAATAAGGCATCCCAGGTAACGGGAACAGAGTGTGCATGAGGCCCAGAATGAAAGTCTAATCCTTTAAGGGAATTGGAAGGGTTTCAATAAGCTGAAGCTAAACATTTGTGTGGGGGATGGTAAATACAAAGCCCCAAAACAGACAAGAGCCAAATTATGAAGAATATTGGATAACATGGTTAGAAGTTGAAATTTATCCTGAAATTCACAGAGCTAACAACAGAGTTTAAACAAAGGATATATGTGATCAAATTTGACTTTTAGCAATAATCACATAGGAGATGGTGTGAAGGATGAAATAAGAATTGGAGACAGGACCAAAGTAAGAAGTCATTTTGGTAATCCAATCAAGAAGCAAAGAGAGTGAACTAGAGTAACACATGGTGGGTCAAAATATTCAATGTACAATCAACATGAATTGATGACTAATTAGAAATTGGAAATAAGTAAAAGGGAGAGGGCTTTGGACGGTGTAGCCATATACCCACAGATATCACTAATTATCTGAGGCTAGGAGTAGAGCTCAGATAGGGCAAATTATGTCAGTTACCCTACAAGGATGTCAGCTACAGGTCATCAATATTTAGTTGTTGTTAGGTGCCATCTAGTCAATGGCTGACTCATAGCAAACATACATACAACAGGCAAAACAGTATTGTCAGTGGTTCTCTTCTATTCATAGGGTTTTCAATGGCTATTGTTTTTTGGGAGTGGGTTGCCAGGTCCTTCTCCCAAGCCTGCATCACTTGGTATTCCCAGATGGTCTCCCACCCAAGTACTAACCAGGCCCAACACTGCTTAGCTTCTGCGATCTGATGGGATCAGACACCACAGAAGTACAGCTGCAGGCATAAATATTTAGTTGTTGTTGTTGCTGTTGTTGGATGCCGTTCAGTCATGTTCGACCTATTGTGACCCTTATAGGGTTTTCAATGGCTGATTGTTTCAGGATTACCTCAAGAGTGGATCACCACATCCTTCTCCCATTTTTGTTTTTCTGGGAATCAAACTGGGGACCTCAAAGACTGCAGAGCAGTGCTCTACCAAATGAGTTAAATTCCAGCCAAATATTTAGTAGAAATACCAAATACAAATGCCTCTTTGAAATGTCAACTAAGCCAAAGAAATAACACTTGAATTTGTATAATTCAAAGCAATGAAAGTAACAAAGATCCACCTTGTTAAGTGAGATGAATGTTGATCAGAACCAAGCAAATGTGGAAATTAATAAATATGTTGGTCAGTTTCTCATCACTGTGACAAAATACCTGAGAAAAGCAATATATAGAAGGAAAGATTTCTTTTGGCTCACAGTTTCAGAGGTTTCAGTCTATGGAAAGCCATCTCTGTTGTTACTGGACTATGATGAGACAGAACATCATGGTGGCAGGAATATGTACCAGAAGCTACTCACCTCATGGTGAATAGGAAGTGGAGAAGGACCAAAGGAATCGGGAGAACATCTAGCTTCCAAGAACACACCCCCAGTGAACTACTTCCTCCAGCTAGTCCTCACCTCCTAAAGTTTCCAGCACCTCCAAAAATAGCACTACGAGCTGGGGACCAAATTTTCAACACATGAGACTGTGAGGAGCATTTCATATTCAAACCACAACAATGAACACATGGTGGTAAGAGAGGTAGGATACATTACCAAGAAATTAAACTTTCCTTAAGTTATGAGGTACTCTCCAGGTAAAATTCCATCAAATAAATAAATTTTAAAAAACTAATCTTAGAAACTGTTGAGTTCTCCAGCAATAGTACAGGCATTTAATTTCTTCTAATTGAAGACTATATTCTCTGGGCCACTGGATTTCATATTTTCAGTAAAATATAATGAGCTTGAGCTAATATTTTTCATAGCCATGAGTCAATCTTTGACAATCATCATTCTGGGCTGCTATAACAAAAATACATAAACTTAATAGTTTATAAACAACAGAAACATATTTGTTACAGTTCCACAGGCTGAGAAGTCCAAGATCTGAGCATGGTATTCTGGATCATAGATACCACCTTGTAGTTGCATCTTCACATGGCAAAAGAAGCAAACAAGGTCCCTCCAGCCTCTTCTATGTACTAATCACATGTGGGTAGAACTCTTATGGCTTAAGAACTTCCCAAAGATCCTATCTTACTATCATCTTGGGAATTAGGATTTCAACATTTCAACATATGAATTTTGGAAAGACACATTCAGACTATAGCAAGAATTCTGGATTCAACCTTCCTTCTTTGATAAACAAAGCAGGGACCAGCTTTTAGGTACCTCCCCAATGATTCGTGTGGCTGCTATTTTTGTTTGTCTTTTCAGCTGTCTCTTTCTTTATTGAACACTTTGTAGATGTCACAAAGGCTGTTGGATAATCCTGGTTGTGACACCAAATGTTGGATCATCCTACCAACTACCTCAATGTTGAATCCAAGCTGTGCTCCTTAGCAAGGGACAGAAGCGTGGGGCCCACAGCCAAACCAAAACATGTTCAAGGATCCAAAGTCAGGTGTGGCATGCTTTATTTGGGGATTTTCCTCTCCATTCCCTCTGTGGTGTGTCTGGCTTCAGCCTCCACCCTCTGTAAGCCCCAGTGCCTCTCCATGGCCTCCAATCCTCTCTATACTCTCTAGACCTCTCTGCGCTTGTCCTCTCTGCACTCAGTACTGGCAGAGGGCCTTGTTAAGGGTGTTATACAATAGTGGCTAATTGCCAAGACCACTGTGCACTCACATCATAGTTATATGGATTACATAATAGTAATACTGTGTGCACACACCAGTCTGTGTTCTGTTATCTCAGACTGTTTACATTCTGATTCTAGATATCCTGACCTGGATAACATAGGTCTAAAAGTTATACCATTAAATACTTATTTAAAAGGGGACTAGAACTAAGGGCCTAGTCCAGAGCACCAAAACAAAAGCAAAATGGAATAGGGATGGCGGGCTTGGGTGTATTCCTTCTACATCACCAAAACGCAAAACATGAGTCTCTTAAGCTCCCTCACAGGTCAAATCCAGGGCACAGGCCCTGGGGCTAATCCTCAGGTACCTCTGGCTACAGCTCTTTCAGAGAAATGTAACCAGCAAGTGGCCAGAGCAAGCAGAAAGCCAAGTCTAGAAATGGACAGACATAACTGGAAGGAGGGTGGAAAATGTGCATGTACTCTCCAGCTATAAATAACAGAGTACAGCAAAGACAAGCTGAGACAGAGAGAAGCTGGGAACAATATTGCAACACTGTTTTAGTGCAGCCCCTGTGTCCTATTCTGAGCAGCTGCTCAGGTGTCAGCTGGTGGATGCTCTGACCCAAGCCCAGCAGAGGACTCACAGATTGTGAGAGTACTTGATGAGCTAGGGTTGTTCAGCTATTAGGTTGGGTTTAAGGCATTCCCTATAGGTCAGGATGTCTCTAGACCACAGTGATTGCCTGCCTCTCATAGACCCAAATTTCCTGTGCAACCTGCTAAAATGAATGGCTAGCATCTTACCACCCTCAAACTCACTGATGGCATCTGTGCATGCTTCAATTATTTTGATGTCCACATAACCAGTGGGCTCACCCAGGAACAGCATGTGAGCATTCTGTCAGGTAAGATACACTTGGTACTTCTGCCGATTCAACATGTTCCAGATTGGGCTCACTTGCTCTTTCCCAGTGTGACCACATAGCTCATTTATCTTCCTCATTCCTCCTTTTTCTCGATCTCTGGGTAACATTTCATCATGTGCTCCAAAGATGAGAAATAAGTCCAGCTGTTCCTATAAATCCTGATTGCAACACCCTGTCTTGGCATGACAGTGCTTTCACATCACCCTGTGTATGGGTAGTGCTCTCCAGTTAGCAGCTTCATGAGAGTGGACTTCCTTGCTCCCCTGGGTGCCACAAGAGGCACTTGTGTATTGAGGTGAATACCAAATTATAGATTGTTGTATACGTAAGACTTATCCATTGCTTGAAGCTCACAGTAGGCAACATAGTGGCGGATGAAGGGATCTTGCCACATAATGGGAAAGAAAATGACAGGATCTTATTGCATATGATCCTCTCTGTTGGCCTAATGCCATCATTTTCTACACTGCATTCTCCTTTCTTTGGGCTTGCTGGGTCAGCTTGGGACAGCCATGACTAAAGCCAGCAATGTGGTTCTTTGTGTATGCAATCCAGCTTTGCTTCCAATGAAACCTCTTCATTTGGTTCTCCTCCTGCTCCAGCCCTATCTTCATATGTTGTTGTTGTTGTTAGGTGCCATCAAGTAGGTATCTGACTCAGAGCGACCCTCATAGGGTTTTCAATGGCTGTTTAGGGATTGCCTTGGGAGTGGATTGCCAGGTCCTTCTCCCATTTTTGCAGTGCTGGGAATTGAACTCAGGACCTCAGAGACTGCAGAGCAGCGCTCTACCAACTGAGCCAAATCCCAGCCCTATCTTCATATACTGATCATAAATACCCATATAATACTTAAGTATCTTGTGCACATGGATGATATTAGTACATACATCATTCAGGAAATCCTGGGAATAGGACACAGGACAAGGCTGAGCTTTAAAGGTTTTAGTTCTTCTGGCCACCCAACAAGCATGTAAGTCTACGTGGTTGGTGAGCTCATCTTAGGAGCAGTGTGAGGGCAAAGGCAACCCTCATCCTCCAATTCCCATCGGAGTCTTTTAGCTTCTTGTCCTACATGGCAGATGTGAAACTCAATCTGTACCATATCTGTGAGGCCCTCATCCCCAACTAGCTGGCATCCATCTCCTGCAGGTGTTCATAGAGTTTCACTAGCGTCTCACACCCTACATCCTCATTAACCACCAGTCAGCCTCCCTCTCCAACATGGCCCACTCTGTACCCACTTCCATCGTGTACTGCATGCATGTCTTGTTACTGGTGGGCATCTCACAAGTCAGATGGTAGATGTTGATGTGCTCCAGGATTGGTACCTCACACTTCCTGATAGCAGAGAGCATGGACTTTCCAATCCATTTGAGCCAATGAGGCCATAATAACAGCCCAAATTTCATTCCAGTTTGGTATCACTAAGCAGCTCTTGACCATGAAGGGATAGTAGACATCAGTACTGTTGTGGAGAGAGGCTAGGATGCTAGTGACAGATTGCTTAGCAGGTTTCTTCATCTCAAAATCCATTAACTCTTTTATTGGTAAATCCACTTCTCTGGTCACTCTGCCATTGGCCTCCTCATTTTTGTCCTCTGTTACTTGTGGTTCTGTGATAGCATCTCCATTTTCTTTATTCCCCTTTCTAGACTATAGTTGAGCTTTGCCTTCTTTTTGACAGTCTCATTTCTTCTTTTTGACTGTCTCCTTCTTGGCCAGGTCAAAGGGCATGGTGATGAACCGCAGGGACTGTTTACTGTTCTTTCAGGGAGTTGGGCCTCACTGCTCAGCCTCTTATAAGAGCTACAATTGCTCTCCAAGTCTATTTTTAGCAACTATGCTCATTACCAACTGTCAGACACAGTGTCAGACACAGAATGCACTCTCAAATCTGACTTAACTATGGCCAACATTATAGTTCAATAAGAAAATTTAACTGATTTTGCATATGGCACCATTCAGGTCTTTCCCTCTATAAATCTTTGACTGGTGGAGTTATTGAGAGAAAATCTATCAAATGCCAGAACACAGAACTTTTGTAGAAAAATGAACATGTTCTCATAGGAAATCTGCTGCTCATAAAGTCACAGAAAATGATGGAGGAAAGTTGTCATGATTCAAAATGGTGGAGGGAAGAGAAAATAGGAAATAAATTGCTGGACTGTAAAGTACAAATCCATCATCCCATCTTGATAT
>VMDO01009483.1:0-77058 GCA_007922755.1 Pedetes capensis | reverse complement strand
CTCATTTTCTTTCTCTCCCTTCCTTCCTTTCTTTCTTCTTTTCCTTCCTTCCTCTCTGCCTCCCTCCCTCCCTCTCTCTCTCTTTCTTTCTTTCTTTCTTTCATTCATTCTTTCTTTTCTTTCTTTCTCTTTCCTTTCTTTCTTTGCAATACTGAGAGACTGAACCCAGGGGCTCACACATACTCCTTGCATGCACTCTCTACCACTGAGCTGCACCCCCAGCCCCTTTTCCATTTTTTCATCTTGAGGCAGAGTCTCACTAAATTATACAGGCTCCTTCTGGCCTCTAACCTGTGAACCTCCTGCCTCTGCCTCCCGAGACACTGGGATTATAGGTGTGTACCACTGCGCTCGGCTAGTTGTAGGCAATTTCTAAGCCTTGATATCTTAATTCAAAACTAAAGTTACAATTATATCAACCATTCAATAATGTGAGAACTAGAGATACTACTTACAAAATGTATTCAATAAAGGCATCTGTTGATGGTAAAGAGAAAGATTGCTAAGAGTTTGAATGTTTGTTCCTTTCAAAATGAGCTGAAATTTGATCATCATTGTGACAGTACTAGCAGGTGAGATCTTTCAGAGGTGACTGGGCTGCGAGGTCACTGTCTGCATGAATGGGTTAATGCCATTATCACAAGACAAAAGGGTAAATTTGGCCCCTTTCCTAGGCTCTCTATGATCCTCTCTTTCTACCATGTGATGAGGAATCAAGTAGGCCTTTTCCAGGCACTAGGCCCTCAATCTTGGATTTTCCAGCCTCCAGAATTGGGAAGAAATAAATTTCTCTTCATTATAAATTACCCAGTTTTCACGTAATCCACGATATGAGCCAAAAATAGAGTAAGAGGATGAAAATGGTATAATTTTCTGCATTATTTTTCAGCTGGACCCTTTGGATCCACCTTTAGCTCTCTTCCTGTGTTGTTATCTTCTCTCAATGAGGCTACAGTGGATGGAGCCCCAAGTCTTTGAAAACCTAATGTATGGTGGGTAATTCCTAGGTGGAATTGTCAGATTTACTAGATAGAGCACGAGTAAGAAATAAACATCAGAAGTTAAAGAAAAATATTGGGTAGCCCTGCTAATCATTACATAAGTGAAAAAAGAAAACCACTGCTCAAACTATTAAGGAGAATGTTACAGCAATATAATTCTGTCCTGGTGACATTTCAAATTGGTGTAATAATTCTAGAAAGTAATGTAGCAAGAGTCATTCATTCAACAGACAAGTATTGAGTGCCTACTACATTCCAGATATTTTGTTAGGGTTTGGGGATTTAGAAATGAATAAGGACAGATCCTTGTCCACAGAAACTTATAATATAGTGGGCATATGGAACACATATGTCAGCACAAAAATCCATCCAATTCTTTACTCAGTCACCCCTCTCCAAAAATTTTAAAAGTGTTTTCTTACCTTGATGGGCATTGCTATGCTATCTATTATAGTGAAAGCTACCTAGCACCCAGCTACCCAACGGTTAAGAAAGGCTTAAAATCAGGATAATTTTTCAACTGAGTAAAACTGAGCATTAATTAAATCTACACATATGAAAACTACTGATACGTGTAAAATAATGTCAAATGGAAAGAAAACAAAATAGTACGTACATACTAACTTAGCTGTGAAAAGTTAGGTCTGACCAACTCAAGAACCAGATGCTAGTAAATTGTATGAATGGGGTTTTATGTTGTGGATGGAGGATTAGTATTTGGCAGTCATTAGAGCTGCTGACACAGGCTGCCTTCCACAAGGCTCCATCACAACTCTTCTACTTCCTTGATCAGGGCTCATGGTAGGATGGCAAGTTCCGGATGTCTTCCAAAGGAAAGCAAGGCCATGATGTTTATTTATTATGAATATTTATTTATTATGAATATTTATTATAAATGTAAGTGGAAGAAACACATAGCCCTTCTTGGTTGAAGCTTCAAACCCCAGCTGTTTTAAAATGGACAGTTCACCACCTTCTCTTCCTCCTGCCATAGCAACTGAGAGCATTTCATATGGGAGAAGCGGCCATCACTACGGATTCTGGAATGAGGAGATGTGGAGCAGGGCCCCAGACAACTTGAAATGTGTATTTGGCACAAGCTAAAAATGAATCTTTGTTATTTTTAGCCTTGAAGGTTCTTTTTTTTTCTTATTAATGTCTTCATCAGTACAGACATATGGATTATCTACTGATTTTTAAATTGTATAGGCAGCTTCTTCTTCTTGTCATTAGGTGCCATTGAGTCGGGTCTATTTCATAGTGACCCACATAGGGTTTCAATGGCTGATTGTTTCAAGATTACTTTGGGGGTGGATTGCCACACTCTTATCCCAATAGATAGATTGTTATTTTTTAAGTGGCCTTACAGAATCATGTAGCTGATCACAAGATGCCCTGAGGTCTGGAACTCACTATCTGGGAGATCTTATACTTCTATAAGCACTTGCGGGTTTATACACCACCTGATATGTTGTAAGTTGTTGTTAGGTGCCGTCGAGTCGGTATCCAATCATAGCGACCCTCATAGGGTTTTCAATAGCTGAGTGCTTCGGGATTGCCTTGGGAGTGGATTGCCAGGCCCTTCTCCCATTTTTGCGGTGCTGGGAATTGAACTCAGGGCCTCAGAGACTGCAGTGCAGCACTCTACCCACTGAGCTAAATCCCAGCCCCATGTTGTAAGTTAGTAGTTCTAAAACTTTTTGCTCTCAGTACCCATTGTACACTTCAAAATAATTAAAATCCTTAAAGAACTTTCATTATATGTAGGTTATTGCTATCAATAATTGCTATATTAGAAATAAAATTTGAATAAGGGAATATTAGTTTTAAAACAACAGTAACACTTTACATGTTCACCAAAACATACTCATGAAACATAACCATATTTCCCAAAAGAAAAAAAATGAATCTGAAGAATGTCATTCTTTTGTGTTTTGTAAATCTCTTTAACAAAGTCTGCGGTAGTAGAGCTCATGTGTATTCTCACATGTGTGCCTGCAGACATCCTGCAGAATAAGTGGTTTGGACTGAAGTATGTGAAAATCTCACTTCACACAGATACATAGTAGGAAAAGGGAGAAGTATTCTAGTAGACTTTTCGGGTAGCTCTGGATGTTCTTCTTTGATACTACACCAAAACTTGACAGATGGGAGAATCTTCCTAAAAGTTAATTGCAATATGTACTGTGACAAAACATCAGTAAGCTCTCACATTCTGGCAAGGAAAAATGCATTGGTCTTCCTTGCATTCTCAATGGGTCTTTTACCCAGAATGACTTCATAACACCAGCATTGGATATTGGAAAATACTGGTTTACTGAGTTATTTGTATCTTCCCAAAGCTGTCACATTTCATTACACAGTGTAAAAACCCACCTGTATTAATGTAATTACTGACCACATCAGAAAAGTCTTTTAATCCTGGGAAGCTATCAAGCTCACAGAGGCAGATCCATTTTTGTTAATTCTGGTTTTTGCTCAGAAGTGTAACTTTTATCATTGGCAACCAATATTCTCAGTTGTTTCCCTTTAAGTGACAGGCTCCCTTTGCTCATTTTTGAGAAAATGCCTGCCAAATGCCCAAGTCTGAATAACTGTAGTTTGTTTGGAATTTGCTCTTTCAAGCAAAAATTTTATTCCAAGAAAAAAGTGGCTGGTTCAGCTCACAACTCAATCACACATGAGCTGTTCTTAGAGAGAACCATCAGACTGGGTTTTGCAGCATCCTGGCTTTATATATACATTAATTTGTTGGACAGAATACTGAGGTCTGTATTTAAGGGTTGAGATTTGATCACATTTTCATTTTTTCCTCTTTTATCAAAGGGCATTCTGAAGTGAACTGGCTTTCCTTTCTCTCACAGTGTCTGTGTGTGAATGCAGAATGACACAGTGGCTGTTGCCACAGTTGGGTGCCACTGCCTTGACTTGCGTCAAGGGGCCAGCGGTTTTACCCACCATTCCTTTTGTATCATCAGTGCAAATGTCACCAGAGTTAAAAAATTAAGTAGCATTCTTAGTATAATTATGAAAATAATTTTGACCCCATAGACTGCTGAAATGGTGTGGAAGACCCCCAGGGATCTGCGATCATGCAGGGCTCTTTAGTGTATTGCTTGGTAGGAGCCACCAACAGGGTTGTAGACTCCTTCTTTCCGCTCTGCTCTGGAGTACCTATGTGACCTTGGAAAAGCCCCTTCTCTCATAGCTCTAGTTTCCTTGTCTACAAAACAATAGCCTTCATTTATTAATTTATTTATTCATTCAACAAATATGCACTGGCTGCTATTATGTGCAATTATTATGGGCATTTGATGCAGGGAGCTGCGGGAAGGCAGGCAAGGGCCTTGGGCCAGTTTCCCAGAGGGAACCAGAAACACGTGTGCGCGAGCGCACGTGTGTATTATTTAGACAAAGGCAATATATAAATAACGACACATAAATCAATGAGTAAAAACAGTACTGACTATTCGATGGGCTGGAAATGTCATTTGGTAAATGAAACCAGAGTGCTCTGATGAAGAGTTAGGGAAGTAGGTGGCACAGTGGACACCTCATGGTCAAGGGAGCAAGCCTATGTTCTGAGAAAGCGACATTAGAGCTGAGGCCTGAAGATGAGGGTATCAGGCAGGTATCTTCCCAGTTCTAACTTTCTGTAGTATTTGTGGTCTTAATGGGGCACCCAAGAAACATCGGGGTTCTAGTGCCATAATGTGGTTTGGATATGGCTATGGTTTGAGTGTCTCCCCCAAGGGCTCATGTGCTGAAATTCAATGCCCATTGGGAGGTATTAAGAGGGTGGAAAATTAATTCAACAATGGTGTTTAGAGGGACAGCCTCCAGGAGGTGATTAGGATTAGATGAGGTCCTCAAGGTAGAGCCCCCATTGATTGAATCCTGGTGGCTCTATAAGAAGAGGGAGAGAGGAAGCAGAAGAAACACACGTTCCTTGTCTCTGACCAGGTGCTGCCCTATGCTGCTCCAGGATTCTCCTAGCAAGATCTTCACCACGTGCAGTCTCTTGACCTCAGACTTCCAGAATTGTGAGTGAAATAAACCTTTTTTTTATAAAGTTGCCCAGCCTGAGGTATTCCATTAGAATAATGAAAAACTGACTGATGCAGATGGTAAATGAGGATCATATACTATATGCTTAAAATATTAAGCACATATTTTTTCCTGGGCAGTGATTTAAGGACATTGCTTATATTAACTCATTTAATCCTTACAATAACTCAGTGAAATAGAGTTCTGTTAGTCCCATTTTTGTAGCTAACAAAATTAGGGCCCCAAAGTCATACAGCTGGGAAATATCAGAGACAAGATTTAAACCCAGAGGTATTAACCACATAACTAAGCTTTATTAACTCAGCTGGTAGAGCACTGCTCTGCACTCTCCGATGTCCTGGGTTCGATCTCCAGCAATGCACAAAAGAAGGACCTGGTAGCCCACTACCAAAACAATCAGCCATGGAAAAACCTACAGATAGCAGAGAAGCACTGACATAGTGCTGGGTATGGCACAGTGTGGAGGAATGCTTCACTCTGTTGTACATAGGGTCACTATGAGTCATATTCAACTGGACAGCACCTAACAACAACAACAACAACAACAACAACAAAGTATTTAGGAAATATTTTATAAAGCACATAGAAATTCTCCATAATACGGATGTCTATTATCATTATTTTTATGTAAATATATTTTGGAAATGCATGCATTTAAATGTACAAATTAAGTTGATTTAAAAATATTTAACATGCACAATTAAACTTAGCATAGAAGGGACAATATAAAGAGTGGAAAGAAGGAGGGAGAGATCTAGCAGAGGGAAGCAGAGATTCGATAAGATCGGATGAGGAAGAGGGTCAATATGGAGGGATGAATGGGGAGAGGAAGAGCTCAATGTAAATAGCGCAAACTCATGAGTATATTAGAAAAATAGGGAAATATAACCCAAAAAAGCATTTGAGTTGAATATACCATAGACTGCCAAAAGAATCAACAGATCTGTCCTAGAAGAAGGGCAACCAGAGTGCTCCTTGGAAACAAGGATGGCTAGACTGTGTCTTACATATTTTGGACATGTAGGCAGGAGAGACCAATCCCTGGAGAAAGACATCCTGTTTGGGAGAGTGGCAGGTCAGGGAAAGAAAAAAAAAAGGAAACCCCTCCACCAGATGGATTGACACAGTGTCTGCAACAATGGGCTTAAACATAAATAAGATTGTGTGCCTGGCACGGAATCAGGAAGTGTTTCGATCTGCTGTACATAGGGTTGCTATGAGTGGGACTCGACTCGACGGCACCTAACAACAACAACACATGTCAGCCATAAGGCTCCATAGACTTTGAGGGTTGATAGAAGTATTGCCAGAAGTGACGTAAAGGATACGTAATGCGAAAGCCAATGGTGTATTACTTTGTACCTCATCATCATTTACTAATAGAGGGAAAAATTAATTTTAAAAATTAATTTAAAACATAAAAATAAACCAAAAGGAGCTGGGGTGCAGCTCAGTGGTAGAGCACTTCCCTGGCCCGCACAAAGCCATGGATTCAACCCCCAGGACTGCAAAGATAAGAATAAAAAGAAAAAGAAATTCACAATGTAGAGGATATGTTATCTATAAATCCAGATGGATTCTGAAGGTTGATAAGAGGAAAAATGTTTGAGCTGTTTTTAAGGGATAAGGCAAAGAGAAGTATGGGGGCGAGCTGCCTGACTTTCGCCTCGTTCTGCACCTGTAAGGGAAGGATTAAATACTGGGAATAAGTACAGTTGGTGCTACATAGCTGCTCATCCTCCAGAGGACCATCCTAAGGGCAACGTGGAGGGCTGCGAAAGCGCCACTCTAGGGGGCAGACCCCAAGTGGCTCTTTCTGCTCAATTTTCTCCTGGTGCCTCTGAGCTCTAAAACATGCTTCCACCCACGCCATCCTGAAATCCCTTCCCACCATCTGAAAAGAGCGTCCTTTCTTCTTCAGTCAACACTAATCCTGGCCCAGGAGTGTTGGGGAGCAAGGCTGGGCTGATCTCTGAGAGGCTACACTTTCCAGAGTTGTTGTTGCTGTTGTTAGGTGCCCTCAAATCGGTATCCAACTCATAGCGCCCCTACATACAACAGGTGAAACGCTATTGTCAGTGCTTCTCTGCTGTTCATAGGGTTTTCAATGGTGGATTGATTTTGGGGAGTGGGCTGCCCGGTCCATCTCCCAAGCCTACAGCACCTGGTGTTCCCTGGTGGTCTCCCATCCAAGTACTAACCAGGCCCTACCCTGCTTAGCTTCAGAGATCTGAGGGATCAGAAGCCACAGTGCTATGGCTTCAGGCACTTTCCAGAGATGATACTCAAATACTCGTCTGATTTTTAGCCAAGGACCCGGAATGGTCTGTAAAGGTCTGACTTTTATTAGGGGCAGCTTCTCCCCTTGCTCTGAGAGTAAGGAGGTTGAAGGATATGGGTACACTGGGTCTTGAATTTCTCTTTTGAAAAACAGTGAGTTTTGCTAATTATCTTTTCTTGAGCACCCTGTTGTGTGTGTGTGTGTGTGTTAAGTGCCGTCGAGTCGAGTCCAACCCAAAGCGACCATCACAGGGTTTTCAATGGCTGACTGTTTCAGGATTGCCTTGGGAGTGGATTGCCATGTCCGTCTCCCATTTTGCAGTGCTGAGAATCAAACTCGGGACCTCAGAGACTGCAGAGCAGCGCTCTACCAACTGAGCTAAATCCCAGCCCGCTTGAGCACCGTAGTTCAGGTTTATTCCTTTTTCTCAGGATGGATTTAGAATATTTTTTTTGCCTGTTTGTTTGTTTAAGTAGGCTAGAAAGCAAGGGACTCCAAAGCAGAGCATGATGTGACCGATATCAGAGAGGATGGATGATAAGTGCCCATATCAGGCAGGGAGGGAAGGTTACCTTAGCATACACAGCGTCGGGGGCTTCTGAACTGTAAGCCTGGCTCCTTTTCACAAGCTACCTACCATCTCCTGCCCACAGAGCCAGGAAAGATTCCAAAGCTCTGATTTGTCAAAGATGCATGTCTCTTTTTCAGACAGCGCATTGGTGCAGACAAAACCCAGCTCTGGATATTTTAATCCTGCTGTGCTTAGAACACCATCTCAGCAGCCCGCAAAAGACAGAGAGGTTGGCCCTCAGCCTACATTCTCAGACCTACCCAAGCCAGAGCTGTGCTGGACACGTGCAGTGAGTGCACACAGGGAGCAAGGGAGACCCTTTCCTTGCCCCACGGAGCTGGCTTCTGCTGCACAGATGTCACTGACAGCACTGGTTCCTGCTGACGCACAAGTACAGTGTTGAAATAGATCTGAGACATTCTTCACTGTTAAATCGTTCAACAAATGCCTCATTATTACTTTTACTCTTAGTATTACAACTAATAATGGGTGATAGTGGTAAATAATTAAGCACCTACATGGATAGCATAGCCTGTAGCCATAGCACTGTGGTGGCTGATCCCGTCAGACCTCAGAAGCTAAGCAGGGCTGGGCCTGCTTAGTACTTGGATGGGAGACCACCTGGGAGCATCAGGTGCTGTAGGCTTGGGAGAAGGACCCAGCAACCCACTCCCAAAAATCAATTGGCCATTGAAAACCCTATGAATAGCAGAGAAGCACTGACAAAGTGTTTCACCTGTTGTTCATAGGGTCACTATGAGTCAAATACCAACTCGATGGCACCTAACAACAACAACATGCTTATCATGGGAAAAGGATGTGGCAATCCACTCCTGAGGCAATCCTGAAACAATCAGCCATTAAAAACGCAATAAGGGTCGCTACGAGCTATGAGTCGAACAGGACTGGATGACATCCAACAACAACAACAACAACAGCATATGCACATTAAAGATTATTTGTGCTGAAAGAAAATGAGTACAGATTTCTTATTCAGAATGTGGTAAATAACCCCAGCACTCAGGAGGCCGAGGCAGGAGGATTGCGAGTTCCAGGCCAGCCTGGGCTCCATAGTGAGACCCTGCCTCAAAAACAAACACACAAACCAAAAGAATGGACTATATACAATGTTTGTATATCAACTCTTTCTTCTTCCCCTGCCCCAGGAAAGTCCAATTTTCATGTGTCTATGACTTCCATGCCAAGATTTAGAGAAGTGTTTCCTATGAGCCCTGTCTTTGGGAGAGCATAGGCAAATGAGAAAACAGAGAAGTCCACTGTGTGATTCAATATACAACTTAATGTGCAGCAGAAATAGTAGTCTTGAAAATAAAAGTTTTTGATTTGCGAGTGTTGGTTTTCTGAGAGAAGAAAATGATCAAGGCATAAAAGTTGTTTTACAATAACAATTGGACAGAAAATACATGACAGTGTAAATGTTACAACTGCACACAGCCAAAGAGGCGATAGGTACTTTCTGGTTGCAGTTCTTTCCAGATTGATGGGACGTGCATATCAAGACAATGTCGACGCTGTGGGCTGTGGACGTTAGGACCCCTTCCCTCCACACCATCCCAGGGTTAATGGCAGATGGGTCGTGGTTGAATACTCAAAAGACAAGTTGGATATGATGCTAACAGAAGAGACTTGTACTTTTCTTCCCAGGTACCCACCCAGTGTGGCAGGAAGGCACCCCAGTTGTCGAGTGGTCCAGGCTGAGTGAGATGCTGGGACCAACTGGACTGAAGGCAGCTTTGCAGAACCCAAGCACCTCAGTGAGGTCCTGAAAGAACCCAGGGGGAGTCTCCAGGGAGTCACTGAAGGAGAAAGAAGCAAACAGGATTGAGGTGGCCTGTACTTGAGACTAACAGCAGGCTTCCATGGAACATGCTGGAATGGGGGTATCCACTGAAGAGGACAGGGGAAAACCACAAGGACCAGAAAAGGCAAGTTGCACTTCAAAGGTCACTGAGAAGGCAGAGGAGGGGAATGGACAGAATAGCCACATCTTCCACGGTTCTGGAAGGTGCAGGGCATGCCAACCTCCCTCATGCCAGTCTCCCTCCTCTCTTCAACCTGACCATTGCCAGAGACGCTGGGCCCGCATCTGGGTGTGGGCAAGATGAGGGATTCAAGGTGGCATGTCAACTACAGGAGCTCAAATCACTTAACTTACAGGTGATTTGTCATAGAAAATTGACAAGATGAACAATGGGTTGTTGTTGTTAGGTGCCGTGGAGTCGGGTCTGACTCATAGTGACCCTATGTACAACAGAATGAAACACTCCCCAACGCTGTGCCATGCCTGGTGCTATTGCCAGTGCTTCTCTGCTGTTCATAGGGTTTTCAATGGTGGATTGTTTCAGGAGTGGGTTGCCAGGTCCTTCTCCCTAACCCACAACACCTGGTATTCCCAGGTGGTCTCCCATCCAAAGACTAACTAGGCCAACCCTGCTTAGCTTCCAAGATCAGGCAGGAACAGATGCCACGGTACTGTGGGTGCAGACAAACAATGGATGGGATTTCTAACCAGCAGACACAGACAGAATACACACACGGGCGCGCACGCGCTCACGTACACACCCAACACTGATGTGATTTCTGTCTATGGTGGAGAAACAAATCACATCAGTGACTGGGCTAAACAGATACATTTTGTGGGGGAGTTGAAATTTGCAGTGGGCGCAAATTCACTTTGGATCACCTCTGTCAAGTTGACGCCTAGCATGCAAACGCCATTCATGTGCCGAGATAATATAAAGATGGATCCCCTCATCTGCATTAGGCAGGAAGAGCGGGGCGATATGACAGCCCCTTGCTGAGACCCAGCGGCTTCCATCCCGTGGAAGGGCCTGAATAGCCGAGCGCAGCCCTGATGGACCACAAGAAGGAAAACAGCAGCCCGGCACTTGCAGATGCCTCGGAGACGCTCGCCTGACAGAGTGAAGCCTGTTTGTCATGCCTGCTGTCACCTGTCAGAGCTTTAAATAGGAGCCTTCCATAGGATGTTACATAACCTGCTGGCTCATGGCCGCCCCAGCGGAACGGAACTGGGCCAGCGCCGAGGAGAGGCAGGCTGGGAGATGCGGAAGATGTGGAACTCGGCAGCTCTTCTTCCAATTGATGGACTCCGGGCCCCTTGCCTCGCCATGCTTGATCACACAGCTCAGAAATGGAGATGCCTGCTCTTTAAGGCCTGTGTCAATCAAGGGAGGAGAATAACCATGGAGACACTGGGAACAGAGTAGGAGGTAAAGAACCAGGCTGTCTGCTGGGGTTGGATCCCTGGGGTAGTGCTCTGGGAGATGTAAGGAGGGTCCCTCAGTTCTCCCCCTATCTGCGTGATTGGCACCTCCCCCCTCCTCCAACCACCTCTTGCCAACAGAAGCTGAGAATCAAACTTGGTTTCCCCTTTTTTGGAAGGAATAGAGATTCAGGCCCACAAGATCACATGAGTGAGATGGCCACACATTTGAAATCACGGGATGGTACGCGCTTCATAAATATTCTCTGGACATGATGTTGCTGCATGGATACATAGACTCTTCCAAGTATGACACAGCCCTTTCATGACGCCTAACTCCAGTGGAAGCTGGGAGAGAATAATTGGTCCAGGTGCACCTTGCTGGACGCAGTGAGGTAGCCTTGAGAATGCACATGTGGTTGTTTTTGACGAGTTTCATTTTGGAGGCCCTAGAGGAGCTGGGTGTTTTAAAGAAACTTGATGTAAGAGCAAACGGTTCTCTGGTGATGGCATGAACCACTCCTTATTCCCTAATTTATCTGTTCTATAGAAGATTGGGGCTGGGATTTAGCTCAGTTGGTAGAGCACTGCGCTGCAGTCTCTGAGGTCCCGAGTTCAATTCCCGGCACTGCAAAAATGGGAGAAGGGCCTGGCAATCCACTCCCAAGGCAATCCCGAAACAATCAGCCATTGAAAACCCTATGAGGGTCGCTATGAGTCGGATACTGACTTGACGGCACCTAAGAACAACAACAACATAGATTTGGAGGGCTGTGATTTAGCTCAGTTGGTAGAGTGCCGCTCTGAAGTCTCTGAGGTCCTAAGTTCGATTCCCAGCACCACAAAAATGGGAGAAGGACTTGGCAGCCCACTCCCGAGGCAATCTTGAAACAATCAGCCATTGAAAACCCTATAAGGAAGCCGGGCACAGTGGCTCATGCCTGTAATCCCAGCGGCTGGGGAGGCGGAGGCAGGAGGATCACAAGTTCGAGACCAGAGGCAGTCTGCGTAATTTAGCAAGACCCTGTCTCCAAAAAAAAAAAAAAAAAGTAAAAAAATGGGTTGGGCATGCAGCTCTGTGGTCCAGCACTTGCAAAGCATGCAAGGGCGAGGCCCCGGGTTCAATCCCCAGTACCAAAAAAAAAAAAAAAAAAAGAAAGAAAAGAAAACCCTATAAAGGTCGCTATGAGTCAGACACGACTCAATGGCACCTAACAACAACAGCATAGGTTTGGAATTTTCCACATATATATATATATATATTGCCCACATACTTCTGAGTCATCAAATGGTGAGAAGCAGAAAGCAAGACTTTGGATAGAAGTTTTCACAGAATCAGATTTAACTTAAGCAAAAGAAGAGCCATTCTCAGAGGTGAAAGGGCTGCACTAGAGTGTGTGGGAGTCTCATACACTCACAGTGGTCCCCTGTGTTCTGTGGGGCTGGCAGTCTTATCAGACCTGGCAAGTTGCAGTTGCTGCACATAAGCCATTGCCAAAAATTTATATAGATTGGTTGTTGAGACTCTCATGGTGTGGGGGCAACTATACAAGACCCACTTGTATTATCCTAGTGAAAAAAAGACAGCAGTCATTTTCCTTGGTTAACCTCTCCCATATGGACTCTGGGTTTACTGATGTAATTTGTGTTGGCAAATAAGACATCAGCAAATGTGACATTTATTGTTGTTGCTGTTAGGTGCCATCAGGTCATGTCTGACTCCTAGTGACCCTTACAGGGTTTTCAATGGCTGATTGTTTCAGGATTACCTTGGGAAGGGATTGCCACATCCTTCTCCCATTTTTGTGGTGCTGGGAATTGAACTCAGGATCTCAGAGACTGCAGAGCAGTGCTCTCCCAACTGAGCTAAATGCCAGCCTAAATGTGACATTAGCAGAGGCCTAAAATTTACTTGTGTTTTAGGGCTAGCCATCCTTTGCTGCTCTGGTGAATCCTGTGACTTACCTATGAGAAGGACCCAGACTAACCTGGTACACTGTGAGAAACATGAAAACCAGTCACCTTTATTTCCCAGTAAATATCATCAACTTCCCAGAGAGCAAAGCCATCCTAGCGCACATAGTCCAAGCTGTGCAACCAGCTGATCACAATGATCAGCCAACCATTACAGAAAAAAACACCTAGAACCGTCAGGGCAACCCACTCATGAAAAATAAGAAATGTTTGTTGGTAAAGCTACAATATTGTAGTAATTTGTTATGCAGCAAAAGCTAACTGATACACAAGTTAATAGTTATGTTTTGTATGGAAGGAAGGAGTATTGTCTGGGTAGCTTAGTCAAGTTTGATCTTGCTTGGGCAACAAAACTATCTCACCAATAAACTTGTTATTTAAAGGGAATTTAGCAAGTAAATAATCCATTAAGAAAAGTTTACAGAGGACAATGGTTGAATTATAGAGATTTCTTAAAGTGAACCTAGTTACATATGCCTGCAGCCACACCACTCTGATGTCTGATCCCGTCAGATCTTGGAAGCTGAGTAGGGTTAGGCCTGGTTGGTATGTGGATGGGATACTGCCTGGGAACACCAGGTGCTGTAGGCTTGGGAGAAGGACCTGGCAACCCACTCCCCAAAGACAATCCACCATTGAAAACCCTATGAACAGCAGAGAAGCACTGACAATAGTGTTTCACCTGTTCTACATAGGGTCGCTATGAGTCAGACAACTTGATGGCACCTAACAACAACAACAAGTTACATTTACTCATAATTAAAATATTTATAACTCAAGTGTGAAGCTATCTTCTAAAGAGATTAGCAAATTTCTGTTATTAGCTATGGATAGATAGCTGTATGCAAATTCTCAGAGTTGGTCCAGTTCTGCTCAGGCTTTTCCTTGGATGGCATATATAATGTATCCAGAATGTGTTGGTTATCAGTGGTCTACAGTGTTCTTCTGTACTTATTTATGTCCAATTTATGTTGCTTATTTTCTGTTAAAAACTCTGCTTCTACTGTCATGCTATTGTATTATTTTTTAATTATCTTTTAGCTATGGCCGTATCCTTCCATCTACCCATCTGCACGTTGCGTGATGTGGGACCTTTGCTTCAGTCTTGTTGGGGAAATGAATTCTACTTTAGCATGTTGTACTTAATACTTGACCCAGAGTATCTTCTTTGTTGGTCTCAGTTTTCCTAATAATGAGCTACACACCCCTGTTGTTGGGGATTCCTAAAAAGGACCCCCTAACCAGAGTCCCACTGACCAGCTTGAGGGACAGACTTCTGGAGGACACCAGGGACACATTCTACTCACTCCTCCCCCTCCCATCAAGTGACCAAAGATGGCACCTGACCAGCTAGACCCTGTTATAACTACCTCTACCTCTATTGGTCACCCCAAGCCTCCTGCTTGGTTCCCAAAGGAATGTATGTGATTGGAGCCCTCCATACCTTACCCACTAATCCAATGTGCACCCCAAAGTCACCCTATTTGAATAACTGTCCCACCTGGCAGGCCTGACAGATAAACTATCATACCTGTCAGGGAATGCACCCTGATTGGCTGCCCCCAGTACACACCCCTTCCAGGAGCCTATATAAACAGGCTCCTGGACCCCACCTTCACCTTCTCTGTTCTCCACTTGCTGCCCGGACCCCATCGCTTTGATCCAGTGCTCCCCAATCCTGAGGCAGACTACTATCAAGCCGGCAAGTCAAGCCCAGGGGCCCTGAAGCACCAAAGGTTACTAGGAAGGCATGAGGCACCCTCCAATTCCTTCCAACCCTGGGAAGGAGGAGGATAGGGAAGGCGAGCTGTGAGAGTCAAGACCAGTGGACCTCCGGCGTCTTCTTAGTAACATCTGAGCTGTAGCCTTGCCAGCTGTAGCACCATTAAGGCAGCGACATTCTATGCTGCTGGCCTTGAGATGCCACTTGTAAAGGGCTGATTGCTGGTTGTCCCTCTTTGAGGGACAACCCAATAAACTTTCCCATTCCTTTTTTTTCTATGGATCTCCTGAGGTCCTTCTTTTGCACCTCTGGCCATTCCATTATCCCAGTCCTGAGGGTTCCCGATACCCATCTGGTGTCAGGGCAAGGTATTGCCCTCAGCCAGGTCTGAGCCGAACCCCGACATCTGTGTGACCTGTTTCTGGGCTGAGGGCACCCTCTTCTCAATCTTCTAAACTTACACTATCCCTTACCCTTGGCTTTGAACTTCCTGGAACTTTCAGGGACTGTGCTCTGGCTAAGGGGCTGTTCACCGCCCTGGCCATATGTATGTTGTTTGAGTATGTTGACTACATTAGCCACACTGACTGTCCCAGCTACTGGACAACCTGATGCTTCAGGAATGCACTAGCCACACACTGATGGTTCCCTATCTGTCTCCATTCTCTCTCAGGTTCAATTTCTCCCATCATTTCTGGTCCTCT
This sequence comes from Pedetes capensis, assembly GCA_007922755.1. Classification (NCBI taxonomy): domain Eukaryota; kingdom Metazoa; phylum Chordata; class Mammalia; order Rodentia; family Pedetidae; genus Pedetes; species Pedetes capensis. Next base: position 61,492 of record VMDO01009483.1, on the reverse strand, counting down.
GGTGAGCTATTTGAATCCTGTCTTAGCCCACTGGGTTGACTGTGCTGGCCCTCTTTGTTTCAAATGAGAAGGCCAATAACAGTCCCAATAATACTCCCTATTGTTGTAGTTAATTGCATGTGTCCACCTAACTAGACCACAGGTGCCCAGATATTTGATCACACACTCTTCTGGGTGTGTCTGAGAGGGTATTTCTGCATGAGAGTGAGCTTTGCATCCTAAATGGAGGACACAGCCTGCCACCCCCAGGGTGTGGGGGACTCTGTAATCAGCTGAAGGCCTGAACAGAACAAACACTCTCCACAAGAGAGAATTCCTGCCTGAGTCCTTGAGCTGCGACATTGCTTTTACTTTTTTTTCCTGGCCTTTGGAGTCAGACTAAAACATGGGCTTTTTTCAGGTTTCCAGCTTTCTAGGTTTTGAACTGAAATGATATTGGCCCTCTTGGGACTTTAGCTCCCAGACTCCAGATCCTGAGAGTTCTCAGCCCCCATCGTCATGATCATGTGAGCCAATTCCTGATCATCTCTCCCTGCCCCCCTCATCTTTACACACACAATGCGCGCGCACACACACACACACACACACACACACACATCACTTACTATTTGTTTTCTTTCTTTTTTTTTTATGGTCCTGGGGGTTGAACCCAGGGCCTCGCACTTGCATGCTCTGCAAGAGGGTGCAAGAGCTGCACCCTCAGCCCATTTTTCTTATGTTTTTTGAAACAAGGTCTCGCTAAGTTACTCGGACTGCCTCTGGTCTCGAACTTGCGATTCTCCTGCCTCCACCTCCCAAGCCGCTGGGATTACAGGCGTGTGCCACCGCGCCCAGCTCTATTTGTTCTATTTCTCACTAAGACATACTCTTTAGAAACTATTTGTCCCAAGAGAAAAATGTTGTTGTTGGTATGTGCCATTGAGTCGGGTATGACTCATAGCAACCCTGTGTACAACAGAATGAAACACTCCCCAGCACTGTGCTGTGCCTGGCACTATGTCAGTGCTTTTCTGCTATTCATAGGGTTTTCAATGGCTAATCGTTTTGAGATTGTCTGGGGAGTGGGCTGCCAGGCCCTTCTCGCATTTTTGCAGTGTTGGGGAATCAAACCTAAGATTTCAGAGTGCGCAGTGTGGCCCTCTACGAACTGAGATAAACCCCAGCCCTAGGAGGAAGACAGCAGACCTTTTTCTCATTTTCTTTTCTTTTACTCTGAAGGTTTCCTTTCTCCTGCAGTTGTGGATAAAGCAGAAATGGTCTTGCTTCATATACATCACCCAGGTTGTACATTCAAATTATTCCTGTTCTAGAAGAACCTGTCAACTCCCATTCTAAAAACCTGTGATGCTTTTCTGACCCAAGAGTACTGAATTTCACTGAAATTTGACTTGAGAAGACATTAACCTGGAAATGGATCCCTTTTTATGAGCTGTTTGATGGAGAAGTGAAAGAAAACAGGGCGTAAAGCCCAGGGTGTGCTGAGGAAAGGGCACTGACAGGGAAGCTTAAGCTTTAGCCCTCCACTGGGTTGTGGGCCTGGGATTTAGCTCAGTTGGTAGAGCGCTGCTCTGCAGTCTCTGAGGTCCCAAATTTGATTCCCAGCACTACAAAAGTGGGAGAAGGACATGGCAACCCATTCCCAAGGCAATTCTGAAACAGTCAGCCATTGAAAACCCTATGAGGGTCACTATGAGTCGAACATGACTTGATAGCACCTAATAACAACAACTGGGTTGTGAGAGCTGGGATTTAGCTCAGTTGGTGGAGTGCTACTCTGCACACTCTGAGGCCCTGTGTTCAGCACCGCAAGAATGGGAGACGGACCTGGCAGCCCACTCCCAAAACAATCTTAAAACAATCAGCCATTGAAAGCCCTATGAACAGAACAGGAGCACTGACATAGTGCTGGACCTGGCACAGAGTTGGGGAGTGTTTCCTTTTGTTGTACGTAAGGTCGCTATGAGTCAGACCTGACTCTATGGCACCTGACAACAGCAGCAGTGAGTTGTGTGCTGGGGGAAAATGAGTGTAATTCAGAGTCATTCTGTGGTGAAGACTTGGTAATGTCACTGAGCTGGGCCTTGAGTGATTTTAAGTTAAACAATTTCACCTAAGGATAAAGGGTGGTCTTGTGCCCTAGGCAAGAGAAAGCTGAGCTTCCCAGGAGTCAGGAGAGCTGAGCGGAATGGCTTCAGGCTCTGTGGAGCTGAGGCAGGAGAAGACCAGACAGGAGGCCCCGAGGCCAAGGAAGACACAAGAAGAAAAACCAGGACAAACTCACCTGAATACTGTGAGGCTGTGTCCGAGATTTCCTCATTAGCAGACAATTCGTCTCTGAGATTCTCTGCCACTTATGCCATCAGTTTCTGTCTCTCTTTTCTGCCTGGCACAGGGATCCGTGCTCCAGAGTCAAGCAGGGAAAATCCCTCGTGACAGGGTAAAGGAGAGCAGGGGATCGGGGAGGGCCGGTCACCCGGGGTCTGTGGACACGGTCATCACAAGAATGGTGTGCAGATGCAGCTGGGGCTCTCTTGCTACCAGATTTTCCAGAGGGTGAGCAGCACTCCAGGAGCTGCAGGGAAAGGTTTTAGGGAAGAGACTCCTTCCTCCTGATCACGGCGTCCAGGAAAGGAACAAAGAGTTTTGGAAACTGAGCTCCAGGTGGTGGACTTGCTCCCTGCTGCTCCTGTCTGCTAGTCTCTTCCCTGGGCTCACTGTGGGAGTACTGGGTTACCAAACTACTGGCGGAGGCCAGGCTGGGAGATACCTGCCGCCCAATGCTTTGTGTCAAGCCATCCTTGCTTTCCATCTCCAGCAGCAGCTCTGTGTTTGTGTAGCAAATGGAAGTGAAGAGCTTTGCAGAGACGTCTCCTGGGGGTACCTCAGGGACTATGGCTGGAGGGCAGGAAGCAGGTGTAGCGCCAGATCTCGGGCAGGGCATCAGGGACAGCTGTGGGGCCCCCCATTGTCTTCCTCCCCACCATGGTCATCACAGGGAGGCCACCCTGGGGGTTTGCCTGGCCCTGGTTAGCCAGCCTGCTGAGGAACTTTCTCTACTGCCCTCTGCCAGGTAAGAGACAATGAAAGGTGTTCTGAAAGCAGGAGGAGAAAGAGGAAAAGCAGTCCAGATTTCCCAGACATCCTCTGGAATTTTCTAGCAGGTAACAGTGCTGTTAGTTCAGGCTGGCTTGAGTCCCGAGTCACAGAGTGACACTGTGCTTGGGGATAAAGCAATTTCTGCGATCCTGTAAGCCAGTACTTGCTTTCTGATATGTGTTTTCTTGAGACAATCATGTCTTGTAACATGCCAATGTGCATTAAGTCAAGGAAAAAAGTGTGTGTGTGTGTGTGTGTGTGTGTGTGTGTGTGTGTTTGGGGGGTGGGGGCGCTGTTCAAATCTGGAAAAGATTAGGATATGAGAATCCAACTGACCATTTACTACAGAATAACTTAGAGGGTTTCACTTGCTAGTGTGGAATGCAGTGTTTTTAAAATGTGTGTGGTCAACCCCCAAAACCTTCCACAAGCAAGACACGTACACATAATGAATGCAAATGCTTCATGAAATCACACTGTATTTATTATATGTCATGGGTTCTGATATCTTTTAACTTATTTAAAGATATTTATTGAAACCAGGGCTTCAAAATTGGCCTTAGGTTAGGGTGTGGGTTCAATATGTTAAAATTTAGAGGGTTTGGGTTCAGTTCAGGTTTGGGTTTAAGATCTTAATCTTAAGTGTAGATAGACAAAGAATTTTTTTTATTAAAAAAATTAAAGCGTTAATGATATAAAAACAAAAGCCATAAAACAAAAACATTAAAGGCTGAATCCAAACCCAATTTTCCTTTGAGTTCAGGTTTGGATTCAGGTTTGGGTTCAGAAAAATATTTAAAAATGATTGGACCAGAATGAGTTCAAGGTTCAGGTTCAAGCTCAGTTTGAAGCCCTTCTATCTACACATAGGACTGACTGATTGATTGATTGATTGATATGTGGCAGTACTGGGAGTTGAAACCAGGGTCTTGCTTATGCTAGGCAAATCCTCCACCACTGAGGGGTACCCCTGCTGCTTTTTAAGAACTTTTATCTTGAGACAGAGTCTTGCTAAGTTACTCAGGCTGCCTCTGACCTCAAACTCACAATTCTCATGCCTCTGCCTCCTTGTGCCTGGAATTCCAGGCATGCACCACCCCACCTGGCCACACAGAAGGTTGAAACACAGACTGAAACTGAGCCCACTCAGTTTTAACATATGGAACCCACACCTGAACCTGGACCCAATTTTTCATGAGTTTGAAGCCCTGATGGAAAATACAATTCATTTCACAGCCTATTTATTGTTCCTGGTCTGCAATTTGAAAACCCCTGGTAGAGTACAAATCTCTACCAGGGGCACATATTACTTGATATTTCTCCCTTTTATTTGATTGTAAAATCCTCTCTGGTGGAGAGAGCATCCTGCAGGATGATGTCCGTGGGACATGCTTTTGGAAATGTCAGGTTAGTGGAAGCCCTTCTTTTCATAGTTCAGGATGTGAGGACCAGAAGGAGAACATGACCTACAAAAATCAACCAAGTTTACGTCAGAGCTGGACCTCAAACCAGAGGTGATCTGATGCCTAGACTGATTTGCTTTTTCTATCCTATGACACTATCTTGCTTGGTGTTGTTTTGAAAATAAAATGGTTAGTACAACTTAAGACTTACATGCCAGGGAAGATGGCAATTATGGTACCCTGGAAAGAGTCAAAGGAGGGGGTAATGTAAGAGAAAACAAGAGACACTGAGACCCTGGCTCCTCCCTCTGAAGACGTCCTTTCTAGAATAGGAGACAAACACAGAGCATGCCCACACTATGAACTGGACCATGGTATGTGCTCTAAAAAAGCCATCAACAGTGGACCTGAGGAAACAGGAAAAAGAGAGTAAAATGAGCATGTTTTGGAGAGATAGGAAGACTTTTGGAGAATTGTAACAAATCCTAAGGGTTGGTTGGGATTTTTGTAGCTGTAAAAGGGAATAGATAAGCAATGATGTAACAAGGCTGTGTCAGAGGAAGAGAAAACACGAGCAAAGGCAAGGGAGGTGATCTAGTGCAGGATATTCAGGGAGACCATCGCACAGAAGCTGCTGTGTTGGGAGGTAAAGCTATAAACATAGATCTTACAATGCAGCCTGTATCGTTGGTATTATTTTTAGGCAATGCTGTTGTTGTTAGGTGCTGTCAAGTCGGTATCTGACTCATAGCAATCCTACATACAACAGGTGAAACACTATTGTCAGTGCTTCTCCGCTGTTCATAGGGTTTTCAATGACTGATTGTTTTTTGGGAGTGGATTGCCGGGTCCTTCTCCCAATCCTATAGCACCTGGTGTTCCCAGGCTGTTTCCCATCCAAGTACTAACCAGGCCTGACCCTGCTTAGCTTCCAAGATCTGATGCCACAGTGGTAAGGCTGCAGGCTTAGGCAATGTGGATTCACAGAAAATGGGTTACATTTGTGAGCCCTACTTCCAGTAAAATTTTTCTGGTATAGCAGAAGTGAAGTGCAAATAAACAGAAGAGAGGGAATCAGTTATGAAGTTACTGCAACAGTTTAAGCAAGAGATAAGATCTTTCACCAACTCAGATACAGGAGTGCTAGAAAGGAGAGAATTTGATGGGAGAGATACACTTAAATTGGAATTGCGGCAATTTGGCAGGTGATTAGCGGAGAAGTAAGAGGACAATATGCTGGAGAAGACTCGACACTAGGGTGGGTAGAAGGATGATTGGCAATATTAACACAGTCACAGAAATGTGGTTTTGAGGCGAAGATGATGTCCTTGGAGGAGTTGGAATTGATGAATTTGAAGCAGCAGATAATCCCCATAACTTTCAGAACCACAAAAGCCAATGCTTACCAGACTCCTGTCTGATTGAAAAGACCTTTTGGTTAATCTTTTCTTACTGGGGGTTCAGAGCTAGCGATTACCATTTTTTCCCATGGTTATGTTAGAATAGTTCCAGGAGTCTTTAAATAAAACATTTAATACCCATAAAAAAAAAAGTAGTTCCAGGAGAAGAATTTTCTGGCTGCTTTCTCATAAAATCATTTGCTCTGAGGTCTTTGCACAATGGGATTCTTTTCTCATGTGACTATCGACTCAGAGACTTCATCTAGGAATGGAAGGAATTTTGGTCTTTTACAGTATTTTATAGTAGCCTAGGATAATGACAATAATAAAATGTGAATGGCAGTGAAAAGGAAATTTTGGAACTTAGTAAAGAAATCAAAGACAGTAGGGTGGATAGCTCATGACCAGATGTCAAAGGCAAGTTTTCAGAATAGAAGAGAGATGGTGGAGGGGTCTAAGTGTTAAGATGTCTATCAATGGGCAAAGAATATGTGGAATGTAGGCACAATGGAATATTATTCAGGCATGGTAAAGAACAGTATGATATCATATCATTTGGAGCAAAATGGATGGACCTGGTTGGAGAACATCATGTAAAGTGAAATAAATCAGACACAGAAAGACAAATATCACATGTTCTCTCTCAGATATGTCTGCAGCCATACAACCCTGGCATCTAATCCTGTCAGATTTCAGAAGCTAAGCAGGGTCAGGCCTGGTTAGTACTTGGATGGGAGACTGCCTGGGAACACCAGGTGCTGTAGGCTTAGGAGAAGTACCTGGCAACCCACTGCTGAAAAACAGTCAGCCATTGAAAACCCTATGAATAGTACAGAAGCACAGAGATAGTGCCAGGGATGGCATAGCATCAGGGAGTGTTTCATCTGTGGTACATAGAGTTGCTATGAGTCAGACCTGGCTTGGTGGCACCTAACAACAACAATAGGTCTCATACGTGGATATTTTTAAAGAGCCAATCTGAACGTAGAATAGTGATCACTAGAGGCTAGGAAGAGTGGATAGGAGGCAGAAAGAGTGAGAAGTTGGGTAACAGGTACCCAAAGAGCTGGAAGTAGTAAGCTCTGGTGGTGGTCTGCACAGTGATGTGACTACAGTTCAAAATGACCTATTATGTATTTTATGAATAACTAGAAGAGAGGAGCTCAAAGGATCTATGCACAAAGTAATAATAACGAGTAAGGAGATGGAAATGTTAATTACCCTGGTTTGATCAGTATATATTGTATGTTGTTGTTGTTAGGTGCCGTCGAGTCGTGTCCGACTCATAGCCACCCTCATAGGGTTTTCAATGGCAGATTGTTTCAGGATTGCCTTGGGAGTGGGCTGCCACATCCTTCTCCCATTTTTGCAGTGCTGGGAATCGAACTCGGGACCTCAGCGAATGCAGAGCAGTGCTCTACCAACTGAGCTAAATCCCAGCCCCACATATTGTATACATGTATAGAAATACCCCACTCTACCTCACATTGTTGTTGTTAGGTGCTGTCGAGTCGGTATCCGACTCATAGCGACCCTCATAGGGTTTTCAATGGCTGACTGTCTCGGGATTGCCTTGGGAGTGGATTGCCAGGTCCTTCTCCCATTTTTGTGGTGCTGGGAATTGAACTCAGGACCTCAGAGACTTCAGTGCAGCGCTCTACCAACTGAGCTAAATCCCAGCCCGCTTAAATATGTGCAATTATTTTTTGTGATTAACCAATTTTTTAAAAAGTTTCAGAAGATGGAGATGTTAACCTACCCTGATTTGATCATTATGCACTCTACACATGTATTATATTATTATGCTATACCCATAAATTTGTACAGTTGAAATAATTAATAGAATCTGAGACAAATGCACCATGGTATGGTAAGATGTTAATAGCAAATGCCGGGAGCTGAGTATGTCTTTCTGTACTGTCTTCATAATTTTTGTGAGCCTAAAATGATCCTCAAAAAGATTATTGTAAAAATAAGATATTTTTAAAAAGAAAACAAAGATGAATTTAGTAAGGCATTGTATTCTTGGAGGAGATTATATGATGCAAATAAATATTTTAACAAGGACTGACATAAAAGTTCATGTTGTTTTAAAATTGAGGAGATATGCAAGTCAGGGTAACCTCCAAAATTACTGGAATAATTTGAGGAGTTGAAAAATGACTTAGCTACTGTGAAGAAACTAAAGTTGCTCTTCTCAAGATTATGAAAACTTCCACGTAAAATATGATATTAATTTACTGTGTTCAGTTTCTTCAGTTTTTTAACATCTGGACACTGTCACTCCCTTCTTTTTGAAACTCTTCTTCTAAGCAAAATTTTAATTCAAGTATTATGATACATACAAAAAACATAAATAAAATGTGTATGCATAAATTTACTTTTCATAAAATCAAAATACTGTGAAACCTCCACCATAAAGTTAAGACATTATGACCACTTCCCATTCATCTACCTGGACTCCAGTAGGCACCTCTATCCTGTTCATGCCAGCAATTGTTTTGCCTATTTGGAAATGCCTCTACATAAATAGAATCATATACTGTGTAATCTTTTGTATCTGGCTTTTAATGCTCAATTTTTTCTGTTAGACTCATATGTGTTTTGCATGTAGCAGTAATTTATTCTCATTGTATAGTATTCCAATCCATAGATATATCATAATTTATTTAAGCCATGTAGTATTAATAGATGCTTGAATTCCTTCCAGTTTGTGTCTACAATGAATAGTACTGCTGTGAAAATGATCATATGCATCTTTACATACCTATATATACACATTTCTATTTGCTATCTACCTAACAGTGGAAACTCTGAGTCATATATTCACATTTAGTCAATATTGCAAACAGTTTTTCAAAGTGGTTATAACAATCTGCAATACAACAATTAGTGTAGGATGGTTCCAGTTAATCCATCTCCCCCATTACATTTGACATTGGTCTTTTTGGTGTAAGGCATGACTTAATATTTCATTATTTTTAAACTCATATTTCCCTGATGGCTAATAAAATGGAGTATTTTCTGTATGACTATTGCCTGTTTAGATATCTCATTTGAGGAAGAGCCAATTCAGATCTTTTGTTTATTTTTAAATTGAGGGTTTATCATTTCCTTTATTAAAGTTATTGCTTATATATGCTGGATATGAGTCCTTTATCATTTACATACATTATAAATATTTTCTTGTACACTGTGGCTCCAATTTTTACTTTCTAAAGTGTGAAAAGAGAAATTACTAATTTTAACATTATCTATTTTATTAATGGGGCTGGGGTTTAGCTCATGTGGTATAGCACTTGCTCTGCACTCTCTGAGGCCCTGAATTTGATCTGCAGCACCACAAAAATGGGAGAAGGACCTGGCAGCCCACTCTCCAAATAATACTGAAACAATCAGCCATTGAAAATGCTATGAATAGCAGAGAAGCACTGAAACAGTGCCAGGCATGGCACCATGTCAGGGAGTATTTCATTCTGTTGTACAAAGGGTCACTATGAGTCAGACCTGACTCGATAGCACATAACAACAACAATAATTTTATTAATGTTTTCTTTAGGTTAGTGCTGTTCATGTCCTTTTAAAGAAACCAGCCTAAATCCACATAGTAGTCTTTTTATCTTCTGGAAGATTTATTTTTTATTTTACATAGGAATTAAAATCCATTTGAAATTTACTCCATATATGGTGTGAGGTAAAGAGTAAATTTCATTTTTTCCAACATTGATATTAAATTTTTCCTATATCATTTACTGAAAAGATTATCTTTTCTTCATTCTACATCAGTATCACCATTTTAATAAACAAATGAATATATATGTGGATTTACTTCTGGACTATTTAGCTCTTCTATATACTCCATACTTTCTTATTTAGTGTAGGTTTGCAGCTTATAGTGATTGAGTCATGGTATCGGGCAATTTAAGTCCTCCATCTCTGTTCTTATTTTTCCAGATAGTTTTGGCTATGTTAGCCCTTTCTATTCGGATAATTTGTGTGTCAATTGGTCGATTTCCACAAAAATATATGGCTGAGCTATTTATTCAGATTGCATAGAATCCAATGCATCCATTAGAGAAGTAGCATCTTTGTACTATTGAATCATTAAATGATCAAAAATAAACATGCTTTATTTCTCTATATATTTAGGTTTTCTTTAATTTCTTTTGGTAATAACTTATAGTTTTCTATGAAAACATTGTGAATTTTTTGTTAAATTTATTCCTCACTGTTTGACATTTTATAAATGTGTAAATGATATGGGTTTTATAATTTTCATAATCTCACACTTTTTAAAGTAGTGTATAGAAATATAATCCTTTTGGCAGTACTTAGGGGTTTAACCCAGGGCCTTGCACATACTGTGCAAGTGCTCTACCACCAGGCCACACCGCCAGCCCATTTTTAATGTTTTAATTTGGAGACAGGATTGATCTTGACAAATTACAGAGGCTGCCTCTGGCCTAGAACTTGTGACCCTCCTGCCTCAGCCTCCTGAGTTACTGGGAAAAAAAGGGATGCATTATCACACCTAGCTGTAGGAGTGTAATAGTGTTTGACTTGCTATGCCTAGTAATTCATGGTAATATTTGCCTTTTGTGGATTATTTTGAACTTCTGAGCTCATCATTGTGCTATGTGTGAATAAGGATGGCTTTCTCTCTTCCTCTCCAATGATGATGCTCCTTTCCTTTGATTATTGCACAGGTCATGACTTCTAGGACACTGATGAATAAAAATGGTGATAATATATACCCTTGTCCTGTTCTTGGTCTCAAAGGAAAATTTTTAAATTCTATCTAATGATACTGCTGTGTTATATAGATAATTGTTACCAGATTAAGAGCTCACCCCTGTGTTTCTATTTTGTTAAGGGCTTTGTGGTGTTTTGTATCATAATGAGTTAGTGTTATCTTTGTTAGGTGCTGTTAAGTCAGGTCCAACTCATAGCTATCCAGTGTACAACAGAATGAAACTCTCTCTAACAGTGTGCCAGGCTCTGCACTATTGTCAATGCTTCTCTGCTCTTCATAGAGTTTTCATTGTTGGGTATTATAAAATGTGTTATTTCTACTTAATGATGGTAAAATGTCTTTAGCCTACAAATGTGCTGAATTATATTACTTTGTTTGGATTTTTGAAATGGATTTTGAGAAAGATGGTATATAATTCTCTCTCTCTCTCTCTCTCTCTCTCTCTCTCTCTGTAATTTTTGATCATGCATAGGTAAAAAAGTTATGTCGGCCTCATGAAACTTGTTAGATCCAATTTGCTGTGAAGCCTATTTATTGGGTGTATAATTTCAGATTTTTTTCAGTTCAATAATTTCTATTTGATATGTTTATAGAAATTACATTCTCTAGCGAAATTCTCCACCATTTAGTTTCTTGAGCATATTAATTATAGCAATTTTAAGTGCATTTCTGAAAACTCCAATCTGTACCACATCTGGTTTTAGTTACCCTTTTTTCTTTCAGTTTGGTCTTTTATTATATCTGGTAATTTTTAGAAATATGCCAGACATTGTACATAAAACAATTGGATAGGCTCTGGATGATGTTATTTTTATATATAGTTCACCTTACTCTCCGATAGCTACGAGAACAGAAGCAGACCAATTTACCCACAGCATGGGTTAACAAAGACAGGAGCGGCAAAGCTACTTCTAGGTCCTTCTAACTCCAAAAGTACAGCCCACCAAAGGTGCTAAATAAGATCTGGAATACAAAAGATGCCCTAAAATATTTATTACATTAATGGGTAAGTGGATAAATGTTGGTAATAGTGAGGAAAGGTAACTGATGGGCAACTGGAAAAAGAAATGAGTGAAAATAAGATTCAAATCATACAGGAGGCGGAGGGCTTATAAATGGCAAAACAATTTTCGACCATGTGTTGTGGGACTACCAGTAGCAGTCAGTCACTGGGAGCAGACTGGAGATATATGGAAAGAGGAAAGATGGAGGTGTCGAGGCAGACTTTATGGTTAGATAGCATTGGGTGGTAAAATGCAATCCAGTGTAGATTTATGGTAGATAAAAACATGGGGTATGGAAGCCAGGTCTGGAAGAAAAGATGTCAGGTTACCTTCCATCCTGAAGGTTACAAAATGTGCAAATTGTATATGTAAGAATATCTAGACATTCCAGCTATTTAGAGAGGCATTTGTAGACATAACAAAGGAAACTTGGATCAAATATAAACAAGAACTAGAACTTGAGAATTCCGTCCTCTGAGAAGTCCACGTTACTTAAAGTTTCTCCTAAGTTCAAAGAGACTTTGGATGAACAAACAGTAGATACTTGCTCATTTCTCTGGGAGGAAATTCTTCAAGAGTGATCTTTCCTACCCACCTTCTTGGATCCCTTGTAATCTTAGGACTACTCTTGTTGTTGTTAGGTGCCATCAAGTCGGGGTCCGGCTCATAGCGACACTACGTACAACAGTCCAAACACTATTGTCAGAGCTTCTCTGCTGTTCATAGGGTTTTCAATGGTGGACTGATTTTTGGGCGTGGGTTGCCAGGTCCTTCTCCCAAGCCTACAGCACCTGGTGTTCCCAGGCAGTCTCTCAGGACTACTAGGCTTGGTAATAAGGAATACATTTTTTTTTTTCAGTACTGGGAGTGGAGATTAACCCAGGAACTTGGGTATGCTAGGCAAGTGTTCTAGCACTGAGATGCACCCACAGGCCTCTTTATTTATTCATTTATATTTATTTTGAGATGTGGTCTAGCTTAGTTGTGAAGGCTGTGAAACTTGGAATCCTCTTGACTCAGCCTCCCAAGTAGTTGGGATTATAGGTATGTACCATAGAGCCTAGCTAGAGAATACATTCTTTAATAAGAAAATTCACCAGTATTAGCTCTTCAATATTCCTTAAATAGGTTCTGGACTATATTTAAGATCTTGATTAATCCATATTCCTGATCACTTAAATTGTTCTTTTGTTTGTCCTATTGCATGTCTGGGCTGGAATTTAGCTCAGTTGGTAGAGCGCTGCTCTGCAGTCTCTGAGGTCCCAAGTTCGATTCCCAGCACCACAAAATGGGAGAAGGACCTGGCAATCCACTCCCAAGGCAATCCCGAAACAGTCAGCCATTGAAAACCCTATGAGGGTCGCTATGAGTCGGACTCGACTCGATGGCAGCTAACAACAACAACAATAACATTGCATATCTGCACATTGATAAATACATAATTCAGTACCAGAGCAGGTGGTTAGCTACCAGACTCACCTACATGGCCTGGTAACTGCTCTGTTTCAAATCTATTTAGAACTCCATGATTACCTTTTGTGACTCTTCATATTTTGTAAAAGAACTACCCTGGACTGTCTCAGCAAAAGCCCAGGACTATGTTTTTTCCTCTCTGGGAGATGACAGAGCAGGGCTCTAGGTAGTTGTGACTTCAGCTGAGTTTCTGCCATAAATTATGGCATCACGTTCCAGGAGCCCTTTAGTACCCTGGAGTCTATAATGGATGTTTCTAATTCTCATGGAAATATTGAACAAATATCAAGGAAAGATGTTTTACAACCTGATGCTAATGCAGAGGGTCATTAACATTGTTATTAGAGACAATCAAGGTGATTTAGCCGAGACCTTTGACAAGGGTAGACACCTGTCTGTGGATAACAGGAGGCTGTTTATTACCCGTGCTATTAATTAGACTAAGGATAAGGATGACATGCAGTGTCTACTCCAGAGAGTGTCTAAATGGGTAGATCACGGGATGAGAGAGTGTAATGACTTTATCATCAATAAGACCCTCGCCTGTCCCGTCCAGGCTTTGAACAGGTGGTAGAGACTGACTCTTTCGTCTCCTGAACTTGACCTGTGTCTCCTCCTGGAATTCTGCATAGAGCAAGTTCTAGGAACAATGTACACAACTCCTACTGTTGTGATCCACCCTTCCCACTAATTTGGACATTTGAGCCTCTGAAATCTATGACTTTCTCTATTGCACTGTCACCCGTGCTGAGTTATTTCTTCTTAAATGCTGTGACAGTGTATTTGTTAACAGGAATAACTAGAGTCTCAGGTTGAATTTGGTCACATGAGTGAGTGAGAAATTCTGGGTGACTACTATGCAGTTACCTTTTTATATAAGAGATAAGTAATACTTATTTAGGAGACTATAAAGCAACTAATTTACCTTAACAGTTTTAAAAGCAAATCAAACAATACCAAAATGTTTGATAAATGACCAAAGAAAATGAGAGAGAGAGTGTGTGAGAGAGAGAGACATAAGTTCCCCATTGTTTTTCTTAATTAGCTTGTAACACATTTACCTGTCTCTCAAGCCTGTTCACAGCTGGGCTTTATATAAAGCTATTATGTACTCTGGAACATTGTTGTGACTTTCCATTGTCCCCTGCCCCATCTCTTTCACATCTCATTCACAGTTGGGATGTTCAGAGTCGATGTCCTTGTCTCTTTTTCTTATTGCCTGTACTGTTTCTCTATTCTTACAACATTCTGGCTTATTCTTGAGCCTGTCTTCTCATTTCTTGGTGGCTGGGTGATTATAAAAATCAATCATTGTAACCTACATGCTCACTAATGCTTTTTGAATCCTAATTGTATGTCAGATGAATTTCCAAATGTTATATGCATTATTTATTTTAATACTCCTGGGATTCAATTCCTAGCATTCAGATGAAAATACTGAAGCTTATGGAGTTAACACAACTGGGTGTCTCACAGGAAGCGAGTGCCACAGCTGGCTTGGGACAAACCCAGCCTCTTCTCTGACTTGTTTGCATAGGGCTTGTAGCAAACCTTCACACTTTGATGTGCCAGCAAGTTGCCCATGAATTTAGTTACAAAGCAAATTCTGATTGGGATTAGATGCTACATTGTTGACAAAACTGCAGGTAGAAGATGGTGTAGCTGGTCCCTCACCCACTTTGAGAGACTAAGGACACGACTGATTCTTTCTTCCCTGAGTAGAAAAGATGTGATGCAGGGAGGGCATGACAATTTGCTTCAAATCACCCCAAATCAGAAACTTTCTCCTTTGTACTCTTCTATTGCCTGCAGCCGTACCACTGTGGCGTCCGATCCCATCAGATCTTAAAAGCTAATCAGGGTGGGATCTGGGTAGTACTTGGATAGGAGACCTCCTGGGAACTACATGCTGTAGGCTTGGGAGACAGACCCAGCAACCCACTCCCAAAAAACAATCAGCCATTGAAAGCCCTATGAATAGCAGAGAAGCACTGACAATAGTGTTTCACCTGCTGTACATAGAGTTGCTAGGAGTCGGACACCCACTCGACAGCACCCAACAACAACAACTCTGCTATTGCACTTTCTGAATCCCAAAGGAGGAATCACTTCAGCCTTTTCCCTCTCCCTCCGTGTCAGCAGGCTGGCCCTGTGGACAGTGCGAGGGAAGGCTTCCTCTACACTCAGGGCCTGGAGGAGGGGGGCTCTGTTTTGCAGCAAACACCGATGGATGATGAGCCGCTATTGGGCCAGTGCAGAACGTTTGATCTTCTTAGAAAGACATTCTATTGTTTGCCTCAGAAATGCCCGAGGCTGCAGCTTCCCCAGTTGAGGCTTTAAACATACGACAGCCATTTATCTATTTTCAGTCCTTTCAAATCCCTTCTCATTCTTGTGATTTGGGACAGGGGAGAGGGCAGGCACCTGAATGGCCGCTACTCACCATTCATTATCCAATAGATCTATTAAGCCAAAGAATTTTTCCCCCCCGATTGTTTCTTTCCTTCCAGGTATAAAGGCCTTTTTTTCCACCCATTCTGTTTCTGATCATTTTGCTGCCCTTTTCCAAAACTTCACTTTGTTGGCTTGGCTTTCTTTGAGGCAAAGATGATCAAAGCCGCTCTAAGCACGCCAGCAATTTTTACAATAAATAGCATTTTCTGGGTTATTTTTCGTTCCCATTTTAATGCGGCTCACTCACCTTGCTTGTTCTTTAAACTGTCCCTGTGCATTCTCTGTGGCTTTGTATCAAACAGAAAAGTCACTTCAGATTATATCAGAGTTTGCGCCCCCATCCCAAATTCACCTTAACTTGATGTTGCGATTGAAAAGATTGAGCAAATTGGATTCTCTGTAATGGTTTTCTTCCACCTCCCCCATTTTTCCTTTTCTTCTGCTTTTATTCATGTTATTTATTTATTTACTATTTATTTATTTATTTATTTATTTATTTATTTATGTAGAGCACAGTGGTCTGCTGTGGCCAGCAGTGAGTTTGAGCAGAATCAAGAATTTAAGAGTTTTTCAAGCTTCATTAAATTATAGACATTTCCTTGACAAGGTAGTGATCTCTCAACCTATGTCACCTCTCATTTTCTGCGACTTCCCAAATGATCATCAGTTGCCTACCAGTCACGTCTATCTTTGTTTTTCCAAGTCCAACTTTCTGTTGCAACCACAGCCATTTGCTGTGCAAGGAGCAATCCCTATTAATGGCAAAGATGTCTAGGCACTTACACGCCAAGTGCGTTTAAAGAACCTTACATGTGTTAACTTATTTGGTCCTCTTTAGTACAAATTATTGTTGTTGTCAGGTGCAACCGAGTCAGGTATAGCGATCCTATGTACAACAGAATAAAACACTCCCGACACTGTGCCCAACACTATTATTGCCTCTCTTCTATTCAGAGTTTTCAGTGGTGGATTGTTTTGGGAGTGGGTTGCTGGGTCTTTCTCCCTAGCATGCAGCACCTGGTGCCCAGGCAGACTCTCATTCAAGGACTAACCAGGCCTACCCTGCTTAGCTTCCAAGATCAAGTGGGATCAGATGTCAGGGTGCTATGGATGCACACTGTAGTATGCATAGGTAGCTCAAGTATTATTCCATTTTTATAGTCAAAGACCCCTAGGTTCAGAGCATCTCCCTGACTTGCCATGGACACACAGCTAAGGAATGGAGGAAATTTTGGAGCCTGGGGTGTTCAACACTGAATACTTTCTTACTGAGCAATGGGTAGTGCATTAGATATTTGTGTGCATTAAGCAAGCCTGCAGCCATAGCACTGTGGCATCTGATCCCATCAGATCTTGGAAGCTAAGCAGGGCTGGGCCTGGTTAGTATGTGGATGGGAGACCACCTGGGAACACCAGGTGCTGTAGGCTTGGGAGAAGGACCTGGCAACCCACTCCCAAAAATCAATCGGCCAGTGAAAACCCTATGAATAGCAGAGATGCACTGACAAAGTGTTTCCCCTGTTGTACATAGGGTCTCTATGTGTTGGATATGACTCGATGGCAACTAACAACAACCTGCATTAAGCAAGCTTCCATTATAATTGCATCCCCCCACTTGAGGAACACCACGCTTCTACCCCTTCTTCCAAGGGAGCCTTATCTCAGTCTTTTACAAAGACATTATGATTGAAATAAAGGTGTAAGCGTAGCTCAGAGATGTGAGCTATCAACCATCAGCCACGGCCATACTTCCCACATGTGGCATCAGTGGCTTCATCTCTTTGATGAAGAGAACTGAGCACCTGGAGAACTGAGCACCTTAAGGGCAAGGGCTATGTGTGATTCACCTGCAAATATCAAATCTGGACCAAACTCTGAGGAGGGCGGAAGCACTCTGGTCTCGGGTTCCAGGGATTGAATGGAAGCTGCAGGGATCCGAGCCTGGGGGAGTGTGGAGGGTGGGGTGTGGGGCCCTCACTGAGTGACCTCGCTCACTGAGCTCTCTGGAAGTTTGCTCCACATTTGCCCTTTTTCCTCTCAATCCTTTCACTTCTCTGAGCACTGTGCACCCTCCTTTCTCCGCTGTGTCTAGTAAATTCTGCAGCGTCCTCTGGCCAAACATTCTTGTCCTCAGTGGGTAAGAGGCCAAGTGTGGTTTCTGTCAACTGTTGCCTGGAATGAGCAGGGAGTGCAGCTCATTTTCCCTCGGGATTCCTGTTTTGCCCATTATTCAATATGCTGTCACCATAAGGCCTAAATGGCTCCATTCAGGCCATCTGAGAAATCACCTCCATTTACTTTGATTGTTGTGACCTACTACCTTTACCTCCAGGAGAAGGATGTGACAATCCACTCTGGACGCAATCCTGAAAGATTCAGCTATGGAAAACCTTATGAGGGTTGGACCTGACTTGATGGTACCTAACAACAACTACCTTGACCTAGGAGTTGGGGCTTAGGTCAGTTGGTAGAGTGATGCTCTGTGCTCTTGGGGGCCCTGGGTTCAACCCCCAGCACTGCAAAAGTGGGAGAAGGACCTGGCAGCCCACTCCCAAAACAATCAGCCATCACAAACCCTATGATTAGCAGAGAAGCACTGATATAGTGCCGGGCATGGAGTTTTCGTTCTGCTGTACATAGAGTCGTTGTACATGAGTTGGACCGGCCCACTGGCACCGAACCACAACCTCCCTGACCAAGGAAAGGTCTTCCTGCATATTCCATATTCTGAAGCTCTTTCGGTGACAAGGATGGATACTAGACCCAAAGAACACTTCCAAATCCCTGGCGAAGCCTGGGATCCACGGAGCCACGTCTACCCTGTCACATTCCTGACATGCTCCTCGGTGTTGGGGGAAGAGCCCTCACCTGTAGAGTTGTCTCTGCAGGGGCAAAGTGCCAAACACAATGCCCAAACAAAATAACCATTTTAATAAGCTTTTGGTTCCCTCCCCACTGCCCTTTTAACTTTCTCTCCCATCTCTATTTTATCTTCATGCTGCAATGTGACTGGTTGTTGTTGTTGTTGTTAGGTGCAGTCGTGTTGTATCCGACTCATAGCGACCCTCATAGGGTTTTCAATGGCTGACTGTTTCGGGATTGCCTTGGGAGTGGATTGCCATGTCCTTCTCCCATTTTTGCAGTGCTGGGAATTGAACTTGGGACCTCAGAGACTGTAGTGCAGCGATCTACCAACTGAGCTAAATCCCAGCCCATAATGTGACCAGAGGGAGTGGAAATTGTTACGCTAGTGTATAGAAAGCAAGAATGGTCCGAGAAAGACTTGCCTATGGTGACAGTTCAAACCATAGTGACAACTGCTCAGCGAACACAGGGTCTCAGTACAGTGTCTTCACTCTCCATTTTGGGGAGTTGAGCTCTAGAAATCCAAAAGCAAGATACAAACGCATGTAAAGTCCTATTTAATATGAGATAGCAATCGTGATGGCGACACTTGCACTCATGCAGTGAATTCTGTGACTGGCCGTCTTGTACAACGCATTAGTCATAATTCATTCTCTTCCACATGCATATTGGTGGACTGTCATTTCATCGATGAAGTCCAGAGTCAAATCTTTCAGTTGTAAGGAAATATTTCAGTTATAAGTTACACAAGTAGGAAATCTTTTAGTTATAAGTAACACAAGTTTATTTTATGTTTCATTATAATAAAGATATGATGGCAGGCAATGGCTCATGTTTACTTAGCAAAATAGCCATGCCAGAGCCCAACGTAAGCAAGACTACAATTCTGTTGATATTCTCCTCATGATCATAAAAAGACTGCAGCAGTGCCATGAATCAGGTTCCACATTCCAGCTAGGAAACATGGCACAGCACAGAGTGTTCCTTTTATCAGGGAAGGAATCTCTTCCTGTTTATATCTAATTGCCTAAAATAGAAAAACTCTTCACCTCCAGGTTAGGGGTGGAGCTATGTTTCCTAAGATCAACACCCTCTTGGATTCATTGTTGTTGTTAGGTGCTGTTGAGTCAGTATCCAACTCATAGCGATGCTCACAGGGTTTTCAATGGCTATTTCTGGATTGCTTTGGGAGTGGATTGCCAGGCCCTTCTCCCATTTTTGCAGTGCTGGGAATCTGACTCAGGACTTCAGAGACTGCAGCGTGGCACTCTACCCACTGAGCTAAATCCCAGCCCAGCTTGGATTCATAAACAAATGTATATTCTGTTAGTACGAGGAAGTAACTGACAGGAAAGGACATTGGCCTAGAAGTAAAATGAGAAAGGAAACCAAATCTTTTTCTTTCATTTGCTAACTGAGGCACATTGTGGAATTCCTTATGCCTGTGCTTTCTTACCTATAAATTAGAGACAATAATAGCCTATTCGTCTTACGGGGATGGAGTGAGGAAATATTCATATACGAAATGTTTTGAAGATTATAAAGTACTGTGAAAAACAAATTATTATATTTAGGGCATTTTTTTTCCACTTGGGCACAGTTAGAGGATAAAACTATCTCTTCCTAGTGGAACTCATAACCAGGTAGGAAACCCAACTGTTCAGATGCAAAATCTGAAGTAATCTAGGGTTTAACTATCAACTCAGGACAACAATGGCAAAGTTACTACAGGCAGTATAAAGAGATAATAAAACGTGAGGCTGAGGCTGAGAGATTTGAGCTTTCACATCTAGCTGAAGTCCCAACATCAGCACATCTTAGTGGCTTGATTATGAGCCTTTCACATATTCTCAGATTCTCACTTCCTTCATCCATAAAATAGAAATAATCCCTCCTACAAGTGCTTCTGAGGTGCTAAATCACATAAAATATGTACAAAATACTTAGCACAGTGTCTGGCAGAGGAAGATGAACTCGATAAACATTAATTACCACACAGCAGTTATTATGTAATTATGTCATTTTCTAGAACTCTCTCCCCCTCCCACCCACCCTCCACCCTCTGTGGAACCAGCTGGGCCTGTGTCTCTGGGCACTGGCTGCCTTTTAACATATCGGACGTGTCCTGAATGATCTCAGTCTTCACACCAGTCCCTCCAAACTCCAGGCTAACCTTTTCCTAGGATGCTTATTGACAATTTGCCCTTCGTCTTTACCTCCCGTCTTACTATTCGTTTTGGATTTGCAATGACACTGGGCTGCTAGCCCTGAGGTTGTAGATGAACTCATTCTCTGCTTTGCCTGAATCTTGGACTCTCCTTATACTGAATGAATGAAAATGCCCCCATATAGATTTTTAACTGGCCTGAGGGACAGTAGAGAATAACATAAGGTGAAATGAAGAGAGGTCTACTGAACAGTGGGAGACCCCTTAGAAAACACTCCTCTGTCTTGTGTCCAGCCATTGAAAACCATATGAATAGCAGAGAAGCATTAACAATAGCGTTTCACCTGTTGTACATAGGGTCGCTGTTATACATAGGGTGAGTTGGACACTGACTCCATGGCACCTAGCAACGACAACAATCTTGTGTCCAGCTCTTGATTGACTTGCATGAATACAGTTCCTATATTTGACAGAAAAGAAGAAGATGACCAAAGGCCTTAAGGATTTTTAGCGTAATTCTTTCCATTTGAAAAACAAAGTGTTTTTGTGTGAAGGCTGTTGCTGGGGAATTAGTCTGGGACTGCTTTTCTCCATCAGAAATACAAGCAAGCATGGAACTGCTGTGCTGCATACTATAATTTAAGTAGAATTGTGGGGATGCTGGGCTGTGGAGAGGGGACGTCCAACCACTCAGAAATAAAAGTAAAGGCTGTGTAGGTGCCCCCTTTGCTTTAGAAGAGGAGGGAATATTTAGGTAACGCCAGCCACCATCTTTCTCACCATCTTTTGGGCTGGGATTTAGCTCAGTTGGTAGAGCGCCACTCTGTAGTCTCTGAGGTCCTGAGTTCGAGTCCCAGCACTGCAAAAATGGGAGAAGGACATGGCAATCCACTCCTGAGGTAATCCCGAAACAATCAGCCACTGAAAACCCTACAAAGGGTTTTCAACCCTATGAGCTGGATACAACTCTATGGCACCTAACAACAACAACAATTTGACCGTCGGTGCTCAGGCACCTGATTCTGTGTCATTCCTCCCTCCCACCCCAGCCCTGGACAGCCGGCAGGGGAATGGAAAGCTCTGACTAGTCGGCTGGTGGGCTGAAGAAAACTCACAGGGCCGGGCTTAGGGTAGGCCTGCAGGCTCCAAGTGCCCCCCAAACTGCACCCTTCTCTCCTCCTTCCCCACAATTCCCACGCGATGTCCAGTCCTGAGGGTGGGGTTCCTGGTTTCCCGATTGGAGTTCACGTTCTTTTCTGAAAAGCCATCGACCTTACTGGGCTTTGTACCTGCCCTTTCTTACCAACCTGCTCCAGCACAAGCTAAAGGCACACCTCCTCCTCCTCCTCCTCCTCCTCCTCCTCCTCTCCTTCTTCTCCTTCTCCTTCTCCTTCTCCTTCTCCTTCTCCTTCTCCTTCTCCTTCTTCTTCTTCTTCTTCTTCTTCTTCTTCTTCTTCTCCTTCTTCTTCTTCTTCTTCTTCTTCTTCTTTTTGCCATACTGGGGGTTGAACTCAGGGCCTCGCTCCTGCATGCTTTGCAAGTGCTGAACCACTGAGCTGCACCCCCAGCCCATTTTTAAAAAATTTTTTGAGACAGGGTCTTGCTAAGTTACGCAGACTGCCTCTGGTCTCGAACTTGCGATCCTTCTGCCTCCACCTCCCGAGCCACTGGGATGACAGGTGTGCGCCACCATGCCCTGCACACCTCTTGTTCTTTAGCCCAAGCTGAGCCCTACTGCAACTGGCTGGTGCCCTGTGCCCGGAAGCCCAGTGGGTGAGGCCATCCTGAGCTCACACCCACCCGAACCTTAATCAGGCCTGGGACAGGACTGGATGCCATGCCAGCTGCCGTCTTCCTGCTTCCTCCCAGCCTCCCCCCATCCTCCTCTCCCTCAAGCTCCTCCAGCCTGCAGCCTATCCACAGAGCCATGAGAAGGAATGATCTTCCTGCAGCACCAGACTTTCTGACTGGCTGCCACATCCCCAGGGATCTGCAGCCGGGGCCACACGCACAGGTATGGGAACAAATCCAGCGTCTCAGATCCTGCCTGATTCTACACATACTGTGCGTCCTTAGGCAAGTCACTTCCTTCTCTGAGCCCCCAGTGGCTCACCTGCAGATGGTGTAATGCAACCTGCCTTCCCGGGAGCATTCGTAATTATGTAACACTGAGAACAGTGTCTGGCACGTGGGAAGCAACAATAGAGAATATCCATAATAATAGGATGCACGATTTGGGAAGCAGATCTTGTTTTGAAAACTGTACCTTCAAGTTATGATACTTGATTGTAATTTAAAGCATCGTTTGAAACATTCAGATAATCACTGGTGCATTGTGAAGCAGAATACAGCATTCCTATAAATCTCAAAGATGAAACAGGTGGCTTCTGAAAACTTCCCTGTCTGTGGTGCGCTGCTGCGGGGTCCCCCTCGGACAGCCTGCGGGGAGAGGCTCTTTGCTCTGCTGTTCAAGGCATTTCAAAGACTCAGGTTATAAACAATAAAGCTTAAGTCAGGAAGGGAAGAGGCAGGAAATAATGTTGGCAGGGAGCAGATCACTGTCTTAGCTACACACGGTTAATAAGGAAATCTAGATAATTCTTCATTCTCTTTCACAATAGATATTTCCCCTGTGTCCTTCGTCATCTCCATCCAGCTCTCTGGCCAGACCCCTGCTACTTCCCAGACCAGGGAGAAAACCTGGGGAGTTGTAATCTGGAGGAAGCCCCGTGGGTGGCCAGGTGAGTAGGGCTGTGTTTCCTAAGCTCTTCACTCTTTAGTTTCCCAAAATGGGCTTGCTAATCTTTACCTCGGGCTGGGGTTTAGCTCAGTTGGTAGAGTGCTGTGCTGCAGTCTCTGAGGTCCTGAGTTCAATTCCCAGCACCGCAAAAATGGGAGAAAGACCTGGCAATCCACTCCCAAGGCAATCCCGAAACAGTCAGCCATTGAAAACACTATGAGGGTCGCTATGAGTCAGATACCGACTCGATGGCACCTAACAACAACAACAACAATCCTTACCTCAACCTGCAGCCATAGCCCTGTGGCATCCGATCCGTCAGATCTCAGAAGCTAAGCAGGTTCACACCTGGTTAGTACTTGGATGGGAGACCGCCTGGGAATACCAGGTGCTGTAGGCTTGGGAGACGGACCTGGCAACCCCCTCCCAAAAATCAATCTGCCACTGAAAACCCTATGAACAGCAGAGAAGCACTGACAGTAGTGTTTTGCCTGTTGTACGCAGGGTCGCTATGAGTGGGACACTGACGACTTGACGGCACCAAACAACAGCAACAACAATCCTTACCTCAGTGAGCTGAGGAATTAAATATCTGTCTCTGTGCCAGAGCCCACATTTCCCACCATTGACAGGACAGCTGGCACCCGACCCCAGCAACCTGAGCTCAGCCCCGCCCAGGGCTGCTGCACTCTGCTCCTGGCTGGGTCCCCTGCTGCTCCTGTTTCCCCACAGCTCCCCTGAGCACAGAGCAGCCAGAGTGATCTTTGAAGAGCAGCACCAGCCTCACAGCGTTCCCCTCAGGAAAGCCCCCTAATGGCCTCACTTATGCTCAGAAGAAAATTCAAGCTCTGCCAGGACCCTGGAGGACTGACAGCACCTGTCCACTGCCTCTCCTCCTCTCTCCCTGCCTCCTGCAGTCCACACCATAATCCTTTTCTTCTTAAGCAAGTCCCTGCCCTTCAAGCTTGGCTGTCTGCCCCTGGGCCCGCTTGTTGTTGTTGTTGTTGTTAGGTGCCGTCGAGTCGAGTCCGACTCATAGCGACCCTATATACAGCAGATCGAAACACTTCCCGATTCTGTGCCAGGCAAACGATCTTATCTGCCCCTTATGGAGTCGGTCTCAGGCTAAGCTGGCTGCACCCTTCCAGGCCCAGATGAGGTGTCACTTCCTGGGCCTGAATCAGCCGTGGGACAGGACGGATGATCTGCCAGCTGCCATCCTCCTGCTTCTTCCCAGTGGAGCCCCGGGGAGCGGCAGGGAGGCCCGGAGCTACGTCCATTTGGTTTCCTTCCCCTCAGCCTCAGTCTTCTGCAATCGAGCCTCCACGTGGCTCCAGAGAAAGGCTGCAGCATCAGTGTCTCATCCCTCTGCCTCTCGCTCCTGTCTCCTCCCGTGATCTGGAATATCAAGTCCCAGCTAATGCATGTGGCCTGTAAGACCCACCATGGTGCGTCCGCAGACCCTGACCCCGGCCGCTGCCTGGCCATGGTGCGTGCTCAGACTCCCACGGTCCACGCCACCCTTATTCTATCAGCTCTGGATGCTGAGTCTTCTCTTCCTGTGTCCCCTGGGATGCTCATCTGGCCCCATCCACTAGGCAACTCTTCCTCATGCCCCAAGGCTCTCTGTCACCTCCTCCAGGAAGCCAAGCCCCTGGGCTGGTCCAAACACCTTTCCTCTGTGTCTCCGTCACCCCTCGGACCTCATCTGCCATTGCCCCTTTGCTTGGTGTCATTGCTTGCCATTTTTGTGGTCTTAGGGTCTCCCTGGACGCCTGCTCTGTACTTGCTGTGTGACACAATGCACCCCTATTGCTGAATTAATAGAGTCAGAGTGAGTGCGGAAATGAAGGATCTTTGACTGGATGACTGTCTAGCTCTTGCTGCATTTGTTTGCTTGGATTCATTGCGAGGTGCTTGGATCCCTGAACTGTTCCATTTGTGTTAACATTAGGAGCATGCTCTTCAGACCGCATTCTGGTTGGCTCATCATTTCTACTTCATTCTACTCATTCCTTTTATGCATAGAAACTACCCACTCCCTCTAGATTATTTATAATATCGAATAAAATGCAAATGTTATGTAAGTATTTGTTATACTGTACTGTTTAGGGAATAATGACGAGAAAAGTCGATACCTGTTCTGTGCAGACGTAATTTCTTTTTTTTAATATTTTCAGCCTGCGGTTCGTTGACTCCATGGATACAGAATGAGTGGACAGGGAGGGCTGACTGTAACTCAGGAATAGTCTTAAGAAGGTGTGATTAGCATTTTATTTTTACAGATGAGAAATCAGAAGCAGAGAGCTAGGGACACACAGCTAGCACACGGTAGAACTGGTCTCTGAGTCTATGTGTTCCCACCATAGCACCAGACCCTAACCATTAAGCAACACTTCCCTGTTCTATCAGTGTGGCAGCCCAGACCAGTGTGGCAGCTCACTTGCCTATATTTGGGTGTTCGTCAGACCTGTCCTAGGTACACTTTGTGTTTTCCATCTTCCCATTTATTCTTTGAATACCTTTTTCTCACCTAATCCCCCGTGTGTCTGTCAGCTTGTCATGCTGTGTGGGCTTGTGTGCTGCTGGGATGCTGAAAGCCATGCCACTGGAATTTCAGATACCAGCAGGGCCACTCATGGTGGACAGGTTTTGACTGAGCTTCCAGACTAAGAAAGACTAGGGAGAAGGACCTGGCAGCCCACTCCCAAAACAATTGCTGCCACTGAGTTGGGTCCGACTCATGGTGACCCTTATAAGGTTTTCAGTGGCTGATTGTTTTGAGATTGCCTTGGGAATGGACTACCATGTCCTTCTCCCATTTTTGTGGTGCTGGGAATCGAACTTGGGATCTCAGAGACTGCAGAACGGTGCTCTAACAACTGAGCTAATTCCCAGCCCCCCCCCCAAAAAAAAAAACAATTAGCCATTGAAAATCCTATAATTAGCAGAGAAGCACTGTTAAATATAATGCTAGAAAATGAGTCCTCTAGGCTGGAAGGCATTCAAGAAATGACTGGGGAAGAGTTGCCTCCTCAAAGTAGAGTCTTTCCTAATGAGGGAAATGGAGGAAAGCTCCTGGGACCTCTTTCTGTTGATGTGACACGACTCAAAATGAGAAGAAACATAGTGGCTACAATAATGGGCTCAAATATAAAAAGATCACATGAATAGCAGTGTTGGGTAGTGTTTCATTTTGTTGTTCATAGGGTCACTGTGGGTCAAACCTGACTCCACAGCACCTACCAACAACATTTTTACCTAACCTTGTGCCTTACCTAACCTTGTGACTCCTTTGATGCTCAGGGTTGTTATGTTGTTATGTTAGGTGCTGTCAAGTCGGCATCAACTCATAGCAACCCTCATAGGGTTTCAATGGCTGTTTCGGGATTGCCTTGGGAGTGGATTGCCAGGCCCTTCTCCCATTTTTGTGGTGCTGGGAATTGAACTCAGGACCTCAGAGACTGCAGCACAGTGTTCTACCAACTGAGCTAAATCCCAGCCCTTTGATGCTCAGGGTAGTAGATCTGAATCACCTACAGGGCTTCTTAAAGCGCAGACCATGGGATCTCACTCCACCTTTCTGATTCAGCAGGTCTGTGATGGCGTCCAAGAATTTATGTTTCTCTCAAGTTCCCAGGTGATGTGGATGCGGCTGTTCCCAGGACCCCACATAGAAACTAGTGGCCTAAGACCACTTGCAAAAACATCCCTCTTTCCCATCTCTCAGCACATGATGCTCTGAGCTTCTTTCCCATCTTCCACCTCTAATCTCCAGTTCTACTTCTTCTAGATCTGCTTCTTTTTTTTTTTTTTTTTGCAGTACTGGGGGCCTCTTGCCTACATGCTCTGCAAGTGCTGGACCAGTGAGCTGAGCCCCCAGCCCATTTTTTTTCCTTTATTTTTTTTTTTGAGACAGGGTCTTGCTAAGTTACGCAGCCTGCCTGTGGTCTCTAACTTGAGATCCTCCCGCCTCTGCCTCCTGAGCTGCTGGGATTACAGGCATGCGCCACTGCGCCCAGCGCTAGATCTGCTTCTTCAGGGACTCACTCCACACCCTGAGTGACTGACACGCATAAAAGTGTCACAGGCACTGGATATTTTGTTACCCCTCCTAGGTAACTTGTTTGCATCATGCCCACATGGAAGGCTTAGGTGGGAGGAGTCTTGAGTGGAAGGATTAGGTGGATAAATCAGCGAGGCACCCACCTCCAGCATTTTGGTGGAACTTTGCCACCTCTGCACAGGTCTGGCCTTGGCAGGGGTCTATGACAGTAGCTGACAACCCTCCCTTTTGCCCAGATTCTGCAGAGAGGCCCAGCCTTATCCATGCTTTATTCTACTGCAAACAACTTGGAATCACATTAGAGCAAAGAATAAGATTTGCATAGAGGCATTAGGCAAAGAATAGACTCCCTAAGCCAGGAGCCGCGCAGTCCATAATTGCTGCAGGTATCTGAGGCGTCAGGCTTCCGCTGCCCAGTGAGGCTGCAAACCAGCCTTTTCATCATAGAGGAATGAGCTGCCAATGATTTTCATAGCTTGATTAACGCTCTTCAGACCGATCTCCATCGGGCACAGAAGTGAGGCCCGAGGAAGATGGATGTTTCCTATTACTTGATGTAATGACTGTGAGGCAGGCTAATGAAACCTTTACAGCCCGAGTTTACAGGAAAAAAACCAACAAACACAGATCAATACCTGAGTTACAGTTCCAATGCATTGATAAATGGGTGACAGGCTGCAGGCTTCGCTTCAGCACGGGAAAAGTGAGTGGGCAGGAAGGGCTGGGGTGTTGGGAGGGAGTCAGGGGCCAGGGGAGAGAAGACAATGGAAGGGCCGAGGCTCAGTGGGGACTGGAGGCGCCAAAGGGCACCAGGGAAAGGTGACATCTGAGCACGTGGGTGTCCAGAAAAAGAAGGCCAGCCACCTGGAGGTCAGCCAGAGCTGACGCAGCGCCAAGATCCCGGGTGAAGGGTCCGAGCCACGGAGAGCAGTGGAGCGCTGGCCCACCCGAGCTGAGCCAGGCTCGAGCTGAAAACCAGCAGCCGGACCCTCCAGGGCCGTCCCCTTCGCTAATTAAACGCTCACCCTCGCTGCTGCTGTTCCTCCTTCTCATTAGGATTTTCTTCTGGTGACACAGGCGTCCTTTTGTCTCCTGGATCCAAGATCAGATCCCCGATGAGGCTTCACAGCGCCTGGGCCTCTGTTCTTCTGCCGCTCAGAAGCCACCCTCGGGCAAGGTGACCCCGACTGCTGGCTGGGGCAAGCCAAGGAATCCTCGGCTTCCCAGGCGGGCTCATTCATCTTCTTAGACACCATGTGTGATGGGGGCTGGTCTGGGCTGCACCGGGACTACACAAGGGCAGCGCGTGGGCAAGATGTCCCTCACCTCCTCTAAGCCCTCAGTCTTTGTTTACCTTCCTGGCCCACTGCTCCCCAACTCCCTGGCCCACGCCCCCCTCCTTCCAACACAATACCTCACTTCCTTCTTCACTGTGTTCCCCCTCTGTCGTCTCTAATTCTCTGGCAGTCAGAGTCCTATTGGTGTATAACCGGCCCCCAGAAGATACAGTTTGGGTGAAGAAATGAATGAATCTTGGCCTCACAGTCAGGCAGTTCTATGCAGCTGCCCTGTGTGCGGTTCCCTTATCTGAGAAAATAGGAATCATAATCCCTATGACGTTCTTCCGTGTTATTGTGGGAACAGATGGGTCCCTCGATGTCAAGGGCTTGTGTATTCACCCGTTCACATCTGCAAAGTGAAGAATGTGAACCACTTCATAAATGTAATAGATCCAGACTACTCACATGGCACGGGATACCCTGGCCCTAAGTACACCCTAGAAGCAATTGCTAGCAAACAGACCATACGGCTAAGCGCGTGCTGCCCGCCGCCTTGCTGAAACCGCTACCTGCTCTGAACTACTGATGTGTGGTTAGCCCTGTCTTGATCCAAAGAGAAGTTATATTTGGGGCCCAACACCTCCCAAATCACAGCCCCGCCCGCCGCACTGTACGTAAGGGGTGTGTTGTATAAGACGTGCGCTTACCAAGTGGGAATTGGGCAAAAGGCTCTATCTATAGAACGCACGAGTGGAGTGTCCAGGGCCTGAGCCTTGAACACCAGGCACGGCCCCCCGCAGCCCCTCTAGGAGCAGAGCGGGAGGCAGGACCCTGGGGAGCACACTCTCTCAGGTTCTGCTGACTCAGGAGGGCTGCGGGACTCAGCACTTGGCAACTGGAAGTCTGATCATCAAAGTCCGCCCCGGGAGATGAAATGGGGCTTGGACTGGGGGAACCAACTGAGTCTCTAACTAGGGCAGGCAGGAGGTGCCAGGGGCCTGGCAGGGAGAAGGGCACATGCTTTTCCCTCCGGATCGAGAGGCGCGTGTCTGGTCACTGTGGTTGTGAAGTCAGTTCGACCAATTCTCGTTACCCAGCCATCGCTCTTCCGGCAGAGCTTGCCCTAGTCGGTCTGCTAGTGAGGGCCACGTGGCTCAAGTCGCTCTGCCCACGTGGTCTCCCATGGTACTTCTGTGTACCTCCGGCTCTGGCTTGGCTCCCTCTGGGATGGTGGTGTGGAGAGCACCCACGTGCCCACAGCAGAGGAGCCCAGCCCTGCAGCCCAACCCCTTTCCCCCAGGAAGCTGCTGGGGGTGGTGGGGAGGCTGAGGGAGGAGCTCAGAGATGGGGGCAGGGAATGCAGCCCCGCTCTGTCGCGCTGGATGTGTGACCGGGGAGATCATCAGGCATGGCTGAGTCCCCCATTTCCCTCACCTCCCTATGGGAGAGACAGAACCTTTCTCAGGGGCCCAAGTGGGACCCACAGGCCACCACGCAGCTGAGTACTGGGCACGCGGTGGGTGGAGGACTCCACGCTCTCTCGAGCTGCCTGTCTAGGCTGGAGTGTTTGTTGTTGTTGTTCTTGTTTTGTTTTGGTTTTGCAGTGCCAGGTGGAGATGGAACCCAGGGCCTTTGCACATGCTAGGCAAGCACTCCACCTCTGAGCTGCACCCCCAGCCCACACTAGAGTTCTTGAATTCTTGGTACTGGAAGGGAAAAAGAACCGACCCTGAACGTGATCAGACCGTGCTGGGTGCCCGGCGAATGCCACCGTGCGGCTCCTCACACCAAATGAGCTGAAGCATTAGTCTACAGCTATGGATTGAAGGTGTCCCTGAAAAACACGTGGGAAACTTAAACCCCAGAGCAGAAGGTTGGGAAGTGGGGCCTAAACATGAGGCTGGGAGTTAGCTCAGTTGGTAGAGCGCTCCTCTGTGCTCTCTGAGGCCCTGGGTTTGATCCCCAGGACACCGCAAAAATGGGAGAAGGACGTGGCAATCCACTCCCAAGGCAATCCTGAAACAATCAGCCATTGTAAACCCTATGAGGGTCACTGTGAGTCGGACACGACTCTACGGCCCCTAACAATAACAAGGTTGTCACCAGAGCAGGTTCCTTATCTTGGAAGTGGGTTCCTTATAAAAGGACGTGTTTGATCCCCTTTTGCTCCCTCCCCCCTCATTCTTTCACCTTCTGCCATGGGATGAGGCAGCAAGAAGGCCCTTGTGTTCTTGCTCCATTTCCAAATGGAGCCCCTCAATCTCAGATCTCCCACCCTCCAGAATCATGACATAATATATTTCTGTTGATAATAGTGCCCAGGCTGTGGCATTTTGTTATAGCCTCATAGGATAGTCTGAGACATCCAATTATAAGAGGAGGAAGCCGAAGTGCAGAGATCAGGGTTAGATTGCGGGTAATGACAGCGGTGCAGTTCCATTCTAGCTCCAGAGAAGATGGGCAAAGTTAAATACTAAGGCTTCCTCAAAGACCTGGGTGTCATCCTATAGCCCAATCTCAAAGTCCTGCCTTCCAGGTTCCATTCTAGCTCCGATCCCAAAGTCCTGCCTCCGGGAGCCTTGAAGGGCAACCACAGAGGGTCCCATGCTTCAGGCCTAGTGGAATTTGCCTACAGTGCCCCTGAATGAGACATGTGAGTTGTGAATTACACAGCACACGCCAGTGTGTCTTCGGCCACCACCTGGCTGCACAATGAGAACCACCTGCTGCAAGACAGAGCAAAGCACAGCAAAGAAGGCCTCCAGGGGGGCTGGAGGTAGCTGCAGTTAACAGCAGCATGGTGGCCTAGCACATAGGCAGAATGTGAGATGACCACAAGGGCCTGGACAGGGGACCTGGAGGGAGTGGTGCCCAGGGACCCCCAGCCTTGGATCTGATGAGCAAAAAAAGCTAATAGTCATTGAGATTCTAATGGTGCTGTATACGTTCCTAACCCACACTTTATTTGTTACCTGAGATAGTACTGTGAGGCGGATCTTTCTCTTGCTCCCATCCTACAAATAAGGAAACTGAAACTGAACAAGGTCACTGAGATGGAGTCGATAGCTGAGTAAAGGAATGTAGCAGAAGTGATGAGAACTGACCAAAGGCTAGCAGGGCATGGTGGCGCATGCCTGTCATCCCAGCAGCTGGGGGGGCGGAGGAAGGAGAATTGCAAGTTTGAGACCAGCGGCAGTCTGTGTAACTTAAGAGAGACCCTGTCTCAAAAAAGTAAAAAAAAAAAAAAAAAAAGGGCTGAGGATGCAGCACTTGCAGAGCATGCAGGCGTAAGGCCCTGGGTTTAACCCCCAGTACCAGAAAAAAAAAAAAATCCGAACTGACCAAAGGCTGAGTCCAGCAAAACAAAGAGGAGGAGAAATGCTATGGTAGTTCATCTGCCTGCAAAGCCCCTCTGTCTCCCCAGCCCCACTCCACCTAAAGGTCTGTCCACCTTTGAGAGGCAGGTAGAACATCACCCATCTGCAGGCTTTTCAAATCTCCTCAGTTGGACCTCATAATCTGAGAAACCGACACAGTGCCTCACTGCCCAGTACCCATCTACTAGCTACTCACACAGGTGACAGATGGGCAGAGGACTAAGCAAAGCTCCCGAGCAGCACCACCAGTGGAATTCTCTCCAGTGACACAGATCACTTTAGTCAGTGCTGTCCAGGATGGCAGCCACCAGCGACATGTGGCTTGGGTATTGTATCGGACAACCTGTGTCTGGAGACCTGGCACTCTCTGTGCTTCTGCCATTGCTGCAATTAGCAAGTTCATTCATGAACCGCAAAGACCTTGACGGGCAGCCAGGCCCCGCTGATCCTGCACTGAGTGAATCCAGCCGTGGTTCTCAGAACATGACTGGTTCATCTTCAAAAATCTTTTGGGAACTTTCTGCGCTGTCTTTAACTGCTGGTCCAGGAGAATTAGAAGGATGAGAATTTTTAAACAGGTGTGAGGACTTGGCTCTCCATGAGCCTCAGATCATTCTTTACGATAAAGGAAGTCTACTCAGGTTTTCATACGGCCGTGGTGCATCCGTTTTCCTTGTCTGCTTAGCAGTATGTGAAGCAGACCACAGACAGACAAAACTTGGGCATGGCAGGCTGGGGTGGACTTGGGGTACAGTAGGCAACACTAAGACTAAAGGCCTTTTCTCGGGAGCACTTCCATGCTTCTAGGGTTCCAGCACCAGGGCATAGCCACAGCTATTTCAGGAATTGGTACTTCAGTAACACACTGATATGCATTTGGATTGATGGATCCAGTCCTGCCAGGTACCTGGGACTTCTCTTAAAGCTGACTAAGGAGCAGGGGATGGCAGAAGGAGGGATAAGAGGTTTGACTCTCTGTAGAGAGCTTAGCCTCACCCTACACCTATTGGACCAAATTTGAAGGGATAGCAATGTATCATCCTACTGGCCAGCATGGTTCAGAGAGGAAATTGTGGAAAGCAGGGGCCCCTGGGTGATGTGCGGCCCCTTGTTTTAAGTGATAGAATCACCTGCATCTCCTACTGAGGCTGAACTGCCTCAAGAGACCCCAGCTTGAGACACCTCGTGGCTCAATTTCTGTTGTGCCTTGGAAGCTTACCCTTGGACAGCCTGTGAAGGAAGCTCTTTGGGATGTGAAGAAGGCGTAATTGTGGCTTTCACTCCACATTGTGGGCTTTGGAGTCTAGGTGATAGTGGTTCATTTGGATATTACACATAGTGGAGGGGGCATGAAGAAGGCTGAGGCAGGTCTGTAGGTGTTTCCAGGATACCAGACACAGCTTGCTCTGATCCGTGCCTTGTGCTTTGTCTTCCACGCCTTCCTAACTCCAGGCCTGTTTCCTCCTGAGATGCAATGGCCCTTTTCCTTTCCAGTCTGGGTGGTAAGGGATTCTGTAAGGCAGAGCTCCAGCTCTGGATAGTAATGCTT
The DNA here is from genome assembly GCA_007922755.1 of Pedetes capensis. Classification (NCBI taxonomy): domain Eukaryota; kingdom Metazoa; phylum Chordata; class Mammalia; order Rodentia; family Pedetidae; genus Pedetes; species Pedetes capensis. Next base: position 27,865 of record VMDO01009483.1, on the reverse strand, counting down.
GGTGAATAACAGCCTGGGTTGCTAAGCAAAGTGGAGCTGCTGGAGATCTCAGGATTCTCCATGGAGTGACTCAGAGTGGAACAAATCATTTGGCCCAGAGTAATGGGCTTCTGCATTATTAGTCGAGGTAGCGTTGTGTAATACGGAAAGTCTTTTTTACTGGGTGCCAGGAGCTCTCCAGATGTGCCTCTGCCACCACCTACGTTTAGAGCCACGACCTCCCTGAACCCATTTCCCAGGCTTGACCAGATATATTCTTGAGATGCCAACCTAGGAGGCTGGCAGGTGAAACCCTGGAAGCCCCACCTCTGCTTCCACCACATCACCTATGCATTTATCCAGTTAATTGCTTTACCTCTCTGCACAAGACTTGGCCTGAAGAAAATATTTGATGGCTACCACTAATGTAAAATTTCCTGGACTAGATGTCCTATCAGGTGCCCTTTTAGCTCTGTAATTTTAAGGTAGCACCTGCTAATTGGATCTGATCATCCATCCAGGTCAGAGACTAACAGCTGATGGGAAGAAGCCCTGAGAGTACATTTCAACTCATTGCAGCAATTTTCTCACTTCTTTACACTTGACACTTAGGTTCAATCTGTGGCTATGTTTGTGTACGAGAAGTTTTGTTTTTAAGCAGATTCTCTGAGCTCTGGGAGAGTGTAATGAAGGAGTTTGTCTGCTGTCTAATTTTCTCTATGGGCTAGAGGATGACACTCAGGTCTTTGAGGAAGTCTTAGTATTTAACATTGCCCATCTTCTCTGGAGATTTCTATGTCTCTATCCCAGCACAAGTTATCACCACACAGAGAGCCAGAGAAGCTTGCTGTCATGGGTAACAAGGAAAGTTTTACCTTACCACCTTTGTGAGGGTTTGTGTTGCAGCTGTAGCTCTGTGGCATCCAATCTCTTCCGATATTGGAAGCTAAGCAGGGTCGGGCCTGGTTAGTACTTGGATGGGAGATGGCCTGGGAATACCAGGTGCTGTAGGCTTGGGAGAAGGACCTGGAAACCCACTCCCAAAAATCAGTCCACCATTGAAAACCCTATGAACAGCAGAGAAGCACTGATAATAGTGTTTGGCCTGTTGTATGTAGGGTCCCTTTGAGTGAGATACCGACTCGATGGCACCTAACAACAACAGCAACAACAAGCCTTATGATTCATATAATGGTGTGTGAAGCCCTGCACAGGTCAACCATAGAGATAGATTGATCCAGCAAATTTTTTCATGGATACCCGTCCTGAGTTCCAAAACTTTAACTCACCTCTTTCTCTTCCTCTCCTTTTTGAGTTTGCCTTTCAGAAATCATTCTAGGAAATCTGCTCTTGGAGGGAGTTAAAGAGGTCCTTTGTTCTGTAAACATCTTTAGTGTTTCTTTTTAAATAAACCATGTTGTTGTTGTTAGGTGATGTTGAGTCATGTGGGACTCATAACGACCTTCAAAGCGCTTTCAACAGCGATTGTTTCCGATTGTCTCCAGAATGGAGTGCCATATCTTTCTCCCATTTTTGTGGTGCTGGGAATCGAATCCAGGATCTCAGAGATTGCAGAGCAATGCTCTACCAACTGAGCTAAATCCCAGCCCCTAAATCAACTGTATTGAGGTATAATTCACATGTAATAAAGTGGGCTCACTTATGGAATATAAGTGTACAATTCTACAAACTTTGAGAAATGTATTCCAAGGTGAACACCATCCCAATTAAGATATTAAAGCCTTCCCACCAGGAACCCATCATTCTTTTTTGTTTGTTTTTTACAATTAGTGTATATATTAATTGTGCAAAATAATGGGCTTCATTATTGAAATTTTCTTCCATGTACACATGTATTTTGATCATATTAACTTCCCATTTCCTTATCTTTTCCCCACTTCCCTATTTTTTCTCCAATTCCCTATCTTTCCCCCTTTACCCTTTTCCTGCTGGTGTCCTTCCTCTTCTCAAATAGTCCATCCTATTTCTACTTTCATGAAGCATGTTATGGAGAGCTTAATAAAAGATTGTCCCAGAGAGTCTTGGGAATCTCAAAAAAAAGTTTGAAAATTCTAAAACAAATTTAAGTATATTTAATTTAGAAATTCCTCTAAGATTTCTTATAATAAGGGAAACACACACACACACACACACACACACTCATGCATACACACTGCTACCAGCTTGGTCACAGATATTCAGTGAGCTTCTGACAGCAACCTTCAGCTGATCACCAAAGCCTTAACTGTAAGACAAATCCCTGGGCATGGATTGATCGGTCACACTCATAAACCACACCTGAATATTTCATTGGCGTGTATTTTCCAGCTGGAATTGGATACCAAGGGATTGAGTATTCTGACTGACTTTGCATCTGGGTCATTCGCAATTGTGTATCCCAGGGAAGGGCTACGTTGCACGAAGAGATTGTCATTTTGTGCCGCCAGAACCACTTTTGGCTAGTGATTGATTGATAGATCCTAATCCAAATCCAATTCCTCATCCTTTCTGCCTAGGAGGATTTGAGATTTATTGATCTCTGTCCAAGCTCATCTTGAGAGAACAATGCTACTATAATGGAGATGGTGCCACTTGGGGTCCTACATTGTGCTGCTTTTGTTTCTCCTGCCAACTCAGACCAAGACTTCATCTGCAGAACTTGAGCAGCTGGCAGGCCTGAGTCTCTGCTTCAGACGAATTTGATTCGCCCTTCCACTGCATGTCCTTTGATGGCATATTCATTTAGGCACATTACAGTCATACAAATGCGGGCTGACCCAGTTAGCTCTACATGCATTGTGAATTCAGCTAATTGTATATCAACTAATTGCATAATTCATTTATTAATGAACTGAATTGAAATCCAAGTGCTGAAGCTCCTCTTCAGAGCATGAGGATTAGTGAGAAGCAAAGCTTTGGAAGAACGTCACTTTTCTGATCCATATCCTCCCCTCTCCAAAACATTTCTCTCCTTTTTCATTTGGGAAAAGATCAATTCCATGAAATGAGTAAGGATGAGATGAAAATATACAGCTACATGAAAGTAATATTAAGAATCTTTTATAGCCAGATGCATAATATTCTTGCTTGTTGTTGTTAGGTGCCGTTGAGAAAGTGTCCGAGTCATGGTGACCTTATATACAACAGACAAAACACTTTTGTCAGTGCTTCTCTGTTATGCATAGGGGTTTCAATGACAGATTGGTTTTTTGGGTGTGGGGAGGGGATTTCCAGGTCCTTCTCCCAAGATGACAGTGACTGGTGTTCCCAGGAAGTCTCCCATCCAAGTACTAACTAGGTCTGATCCTGTTTAGCTTCTGAGATCTGATGGGATCAGATGCCACAGTAGTATGGCTATAATAGTAGTAGTAAGTAAGGCACAAATATCAACAGATCACACTAGTGAACCCCAAACCATAGTGTTAATAACATATATTCCAAATGTAGGAGTCCATATTTTTCTTGTATACCCCCCAAGGACTTCCTAGTGGAATGACTATCATTGCCAGAATTGTCATTCATGGGAGGAGACACACGTTGTTCCTACAGCCCAAGGTCTCTGGGACACTGGGCTTGGATGTTAGCTTCATCAGAAGGCAGTTGCATTTGTCAGCTGCCATCAGTAAGGATCAGTGCCTCAGGGTTGTGCCTCACAAACATCTTGCCCTGTGCCTCCACTCCATTGACTCTGTAGCTGGTTTGGAAATGAATCATCACGCTTTCTACCACTTAACCCCAAGCATAGGAATATCCTTCTCACTTCTGGGTCTTAGATTGGGTTTCTCCAGGAGAGAACTGAGGTGAGGATTGGAGAGCAAATAGTCTATGCAGGAAGTGACCTCAGGAAGCACTGGAAGAGGAGTAAGAAAGTAAGGCAGGGACAAGAAGGAGCCCAGGAAGGGGTGACTTATCAAGGAGGCCATCACTGAGGCCCGTTTGGGGGCCTCTGAAAGACACTTAGAGCATCCTCCATTGTCTCACCCCACAGTGAAAAAGTGTTGTATTTACTCCCCAATTCTCATATGTCATGGGCTAAGGGTTCAGTCAGGAACATCAACTCCTTGGTATTTGTTGTATTGCTATTGTTGTTAAGTGCCGTCAAGTCGAGTCCGACTCATAGCGACCCTCATAGGGTTTTCAATGGCTGACTGTTTTGGGATTGCTTCAGGAGTGGATTGCCACATCTTTCTCCCATTTTGTGGTGCTGGGAATCAAACTCGGGACCTCAGAGACTGCAGAGCAGCACTCTACCAAATGAGCTAATTTCCAGTCCCGGTATTTGTTGTAAGACACACTTAAATGGCTTGAGAGAAGCCAGTGGACACTTACAGTAGGATCCTGTGAGCATGTACAGGCACATAGAGGCTCAAGAACACCAATAACCTAGAGTGGTAACCTAAGGGCTTTTTTTTTTTTTTTTTTTTAACTTTTTGAGACAGGGTCTCGCTAAGTTATGAAAACTGCCTCTGGTCTCGAACTTGTGATCCTTCTGCCTCTGCCTCCCAAAGTGCTGGGATCACAGGCATGCGCCACCACACCCACCTACCTAAGGGTCTTGATTAGGCCAACTTTCTTCTTTTATTTCTAATTCCTTCAAGACCTAAAGATGCTCACACCAACTTGATTCATTTGCTCCCATTCTTTCCACACTGTGGGTCCAGAACAAATTGACCTCTGGTTCTAGAGAGAAATTTCCACATCCATCCCTTATTTCATACCATTTCCTATATCCCCACATCCTAATTTTCTACCTGAAGAATAAGTCTTCTTGCAGAGAAACTCTCAGTGTGCTGTATAAATTACTTTTAGGGAAAACATATCCATATTAAATAGAGTGTATTTTGTCCCTTTGTCCTGAGATGACAGTTAAAAAGCTATCTGACAAGAGGATATTTTCTAATATCTGAAATGGTAAGTCCTACAAAAGTAATGATGATAATGCCTTACTTTTCTATTATCTTTTATTATTGCCAGTCTACTTATATTTTCTGAGTTGATTCTACTAATATTGTGAGAGAGAGACATTATTAGATATTATCAAGAAGAAGACCAAGTACCTAAGAGGGCAATTCAAGCCCTAAGGCAGTGAAAAATAGATTAAAATCCCACGCTTCCAAATCAGTTGACCTGGGTCCAAGAATTGCCTCCTTCTTGTCCCAGTTTGTGCCCCAGGACAATTTTCTGGATCTCTCCAAGACTGTGGCCTCATCTTTGAAGTAAAATTGGTCATGGTGCCAATCCATTGGATTGTCTTGAGATTCAAATGGGAAAATGGAAGTAAAGATGAATTATTGGCCCATGGGAAGTGCTCCTCGCCTGTGACTGCTATTAGTAGTCACCAACTATCAAAATGGCCCCAAAAGCTGGGCGTGGTGGTACATGCCGGTAATCCCAACAGCTCGGGAGGCAAAAGCAGGAGGATCACAAGTTTGAGACCAGAGGCAGTCTGCATAACTTAGTGAGACCCTGTCTCAAAAAAAGTAAAAAATTTGGTCTGGGGCTGCAGCTCATTGATCCAGGACTTGCAAAGCATGCAAGTGTGAGGCCCTGGGTTCAACCTCCAGTACCACACACACACACACACACACACACACACACACACACACACAAAATGGCACCAAAGAGCCAAGGCTTAAGGGTAAATCTTCTGCTTTTGTTGTTAGGTGCCGTCCAGCTGGTGTCCAACTCAGAGAGACCCTCTGTGTAACAAATGAAACACTATTGTCATGCTTCTCTGCTATTCATAGGGTTTTCAATGGCTGATTATTTTTTGGGAGCGGGTTTCTGGGTCCTTCCCCCAAGCCTACAGCACCTGGTGTTTCTAGGCGGTCTCCCATCCAAGTACCAACCAGGTCTGACCCTTCTTAGCTTCTGAGATATCACTGGATCGGATACCACAGTGGTACGGCTGCAGGCAACATCTTCTGTTAGTCTTGTTTTATTTCCCATCTTTCAAATGCTCTAGGCAAAAATCCAGCAAATGACTCTACATCACGTATATCTGTGTTGGATTTGTGCTGAACTTTCTCTCAATTCCTCCAAAATGTCTCATCCATCTGAGTGCTTGACTTGGGTAGGTGGAAGGACTTCCAGGACCTCAAATAAAATTAAATGATTGAAAATGGAAATAAAAACATCACTAGATCCTTATAGCTGCAGCTTCTATGGGCTTAAGAGCACAAATGCCATGGACCCAGGACAAAACTATCTCCACCAGAATAAATTTGCCTTTTTATGGCGAGAGGAAGCTGAAATGAAGCTTTCAGGGTCTTAGTGTCACCGACAGCATCTTTATGTTCTTAAATGAAAAAGAGAGAAAGGATTGGTCTTATTACAGGAGAAAGGACCAAATGTGTTTGCTTTCAAGTACAGAACGAAATCAAATGTGTATTCTCCGTGTGCAGCTTCGTTCTGATTACCTGCCTATGAGCCGGAGGAGAGCAGGGAGCTGCTGCCCAGGCCCACCCCAGCTCCTTTCCACCCTTTTTTATTTGCTACCGAAGCAAATGAGGCCAATTGTTGGAAACTTCTGCGCAGCCCTGAATGTCTCAATTGTGACTCTCTCGGAGATTAATGCATTTAATTTACCTCTTTGGTGTATTCAAGACGCTATTCAGCAGCCAGTTGGGAGCCTTGCCTTGGAAGCTGCTCCGTGATGAGACACACTCTGGCTGTCTCCTCAGTGACTTCCCTGGTAGGACTTTGGCCAAGCCCAGGAAGGAAGGGGTAGGGCCTGCATTTCCAGACTCCCTCCCCCTCCTCCACAGGGAACCGTTAGGTGACAACAATGAGAAAAAGCTGAAATAAAGGGAGAGACAAGCGCAAAGGACATTATTTGCCATCTTTCTTGCTGTTGTTGTGTTAGGTGCCATCAAGTGGAGTCCCACTCTTAGTGACCCCATATGCAACAGAACAAAGCACCACCTGACACGGTGCTATGCCCTGTACAATGTCAGCGCTTCTCTGCTATTCATAGGGTTTTCAGTGGCAGATTGTTTGGGGATTGTATCAGGAGGGTGTTGCCATGTCCTTCTCCTGTTTTTGTGGTGCTAGGGATCGAACCCAGAGCCTCAGAGAGCATAAAGCAGTACTTTGCCAGTTTAGCTAACCCTTAACCCCTTCGTGGGCTGGGATTTAGTTCAGTTGATAGAGCGATAGAGCGCTGCTCTGCAGTCTCTGAGGTCCTGAATTCACTTCCCAGCACCACAAAAATGGGAGAAGGGCCTGGCAATCCACTCCCAAGGCAATCCCGAAACAGTCAGCCATTGAAAACCCTATGAGGGTCACTATGAGTATGATACTGACTTAAAGGCACCTAACAACAACTATCTAACTCCTTCATGGGCTGAGATTTAGCTCAGTTGATAGAGTGCAGCTCTACAGTCTCGGAGGTCCCAAGTTCGATTCCTAGCACTGTAAAAATGGGAGAAGGACCTGGCATTCCACTCCCAAGGTAATCCCAAAACAATCAGTCATTGAAAACCCTATAAGGGTCATTATGAGTTGAACACAACTCCACAGCACCTAACAACAACAACAGCCCCTTCCTGGTATTTGTTGTCATTATTGTTTGCTGCCATCAAGTCAAATCTGACTCGTAACTGCTGTCTTTTCCTACAATGTTCCCATCACTGAAGAAGTCACTTCCATTTGAGGTGGATGTTTTCTACCTCTGGAATGAATTAGGAGGACTGAATACTTTTGCTCATGGACCAGGCATTTTAAAACTTTTTGATGTTAAATATTATCTGTAGCCTTGGGCCGAATGAAGAGAGGCAGAATATCCCCTCCTTGTTTATTTTCAAGTGTTTATCCCAGGCATGGCAGTAGGTCTGAGGGTAGACTAGGGATAAGACACTTGTTCCTCACCCGCCTGGTTCCTCTGGCCTGCAGGGGGCATCCATTCATACCCAAACAACTACAGAAACATCTCTTGAATGACAATTTCCATCAATTTCAGAAGAAATGCACAGGAGTCCCAACCTCCACTGAAGGCTTTTAGGGCAATGCTTCCTGAGGAAATAAAGTTTAACTGCTATTCTGAAGGCTGAGAAAGAGCCAAGAGGAAAGGAGCATTTAATGGAGGTGGGGGAAGTAGAACCAGGCATCACGGCTTCTAGCTCATCCCACACCAGGTGTCTGATCCGGTTGGAGATGATCCATTTTGTTACATCTTTAGGATCTAGACTGACTTAGAGCCACCACCCAGACACTCTCCCTCAGACATTTCCATCCCCAGTCTCCAGTGTGCTTCCTTATTCCCAGAGTCTGGGGGAATGAGGACCCTTGCCTATTTATTTTCAGCATTTCCTGGGCACATATGTTCAGTATGTGGCCATGGATGGCCCCTTGGCTTCTCCCTAAAGGATAGAGGGATATGGTCATTACTCTACGTCCCACTTCCCAGCTGCACCAGGAGTCCCTTCAGTAGGAAATTGCTCTAGAGAGTTTACCTTTAGAACTTGAGAAATGGAACTTTGGCATGAGACTTCCTCAGACAACTTTATGTAGGGTCAAAATAGAAAGTACTGATACAGTTTCCTACTCACACATAAACTTTCCTTTGATGCTCTGAAAATATCGTGAAGAGGCTACCTCCAAAGATACAAACCATAAGGAGCACAATAGGGTAGTCTTGCAGAAAATGAGCAAAACTTCTAGGCCGAAGAAAGGGCTCAAATCCAATCATTCCTTATACATCCTATCACCTGGGGAGAATCCTCCAATGGCCAGGAGCAAACACAGCCTTATTGTTCTTCTTGTTGTTAGGTGCCCTCGAGTCAGTATCGGACTCATAGTGACCCTCATAGGGTTTTCAATGGCTGACTGTTTCGGGATTGCCTTGGGAGTGGATTGCCAGGCCCTTCTCCCATTTTTGCGGTGCTGGGTATTGAACTCAGTACCTCAGAGACTGCAGCGCAGCACTCTACCAACTGAGCTAAATCCCAGCCCCAAACACAGCCTAGGGAATTCAAATCCTGATTGACCCTTGTAGCGTTGGGAACCACAATCTTAAACAGCACACGGAATGCATATTTCAGAACCAATGTCCAGTACAAAGCAAGTCCCTAACTTGCTATATGACCTTGGGAGTCATTGCTCCTGTTGGGCATCAGTCATTCTGGTTTCTAGGAGGGCACTGTTGCCATGATCCAGCCCCTATTGTTCCAACATGCCAGAGAAGGGACCCGTCTCAAACAGTCTGTGGCTGACTTGCATCTTCCATCACAGAGCATGGACTGAGAGGTGGGACACACAGCCCTCCCTCGAAGTCTTTCAGTAGCCTGACCCTATGACCTGGATGAAGCCCTGGGTGTCTCCCATGCTGGTGCGGGCTTTGTCATCACCAGGAATTGTCACAGGTCTCTGTCCCTCCCTGACTGCAGAGACAGTGAGCTGTAGGGAGGAGAAACGCTGCATAGAGAGAGAAGCTCAAGCCCCCAAAGACTTCATCATTCACTCTGAGATGCTGGCACAGAGTCAAGTTAGTTCTTATGTGACATTAAAAACCTCACTTCAGCGAGGAAAACAAACAGATAAAGAACACCCGCTAATGACTTCAGAAGGCCAGGGAGCAGCTGAAGTATTGTTTTTTTAAATGCAATAGATTTTAAACGGCATTTCCAATAATGAATAAGTCACCCAATTATGGAGCTCTTCTCATTCCGAACACCTGTCCCAGCCATTCGCAATCCCCAGAGTGACTTTTATTTTTAACAATATTTATTATCATGAGTGTTATCACATTAGATGAAATCAGCTGGAGACGGAGGCTGCCTTCCCGCTTCACAGAGGAGATTGAGGTGCTGTGGGCTGAGAGCCTTCTCCATCCTCTTGCAGATCACACAGCTGCTCGAGGCCGCCATTACTGTTCAGCCTTGGTGGACAAGGGGGCGGGGGATCTCACAACTGCCTGACAAGAGCAACGATATCCCAGGCCTCACCCACGACTGTCACCTCAGAGGCTCCCCAAGAATCTCATAGAGCACTTACTGGAGTCAAGTCTAGGGAGCTCCCCTGGCATCCAGAGATCAGTGCTTCAGGGAGTGGGACATTGTATCATTGCCACACAATTTCCTGTTTGCTCCTGAGGAACTGCTGGAGAAACTTCCAGAAGGCAAAGGGATCATGACTCAAAAATGTCTTTGTACATCCCTGTTTGTTCCTCAGACATTGCCCAGAAATTAAGCAAAGGGTATTTATACAGTTCCTACCAACATCTCTGCCTGAAGCCATACCACTGTAGCATCCAATTCTGTCAGATCTCAGAAGCTAAGCAGGGTCGGGCCTGGTTTGTCCTTGGATGGGAGACCTCCTGGGAACACCAGGTGCTGTAGGCTTGGGAAAAGGACCCGGAAACCCACTCCCAAAACACAATCAGCCATCAAAAATCCTATGAATAGCAGAGATGCACTGACAATACTGTTTCATTCATTGCACACGGGTCACTATGAGTCAGACATTGACTCGATGGCACCTAACAACAACCAATGTTCCTGGATACTGACTTGTCACCTGCCCTTCTGAAGGTCCTAGTAGGAAAGAGAAAACTAGCCTGCATGAAATGGCTGGAGAACATTTCCTAAGACTGCATTCTTGTGGTAATGAATTCAGCATTTACTGAAGTCCTGCTACACATTTTCCCTTTGACATCTGACATACCAAGTTAGAGAGATGAAGGCCCTGCCTTAAGGCAGCACTCACTCCTGTTAACAGGAGAAATGGCCTTGTAAAAGAATACTATAGATAAGGGTGATAATAATAACACTGTAAGCCCTTGGTGAATACTGAGCTATTCCATCTGTAGACATTTTGTAACAAGAATATCAAGACACAGAGAAATGACTTACCCAAGGTCAAACAAGGATCGGAAGCCAAAAAGTTAGGTTCCTGAGTCCAGGTGCCAAACCACCTTGCTGGCCAGTTTCCAGGGAAAGTGAGTGACAAGGATAGAGCCATTGTTGGTGCATGCAGCTGTAGGCTGGCCAATGCGCTCAGCATTTAACATGTGTGATATAATTAAATGCTTAGACTGACCCAGCAGCAAGGCAGCCACCACTCTTGGGTGTAGGAAACTGACTTCAGTGAGAAGAGGAATTAAACACAATCAGTTCATAAAGTTAAACATAGAAGATCCCGGGGCCATATTGGCTAGAACCAGAGTGGTGGACCTTGTCAGGACTCTCTCTCATTCCTCTTCACTGTCTCATTCTCACTCTCTCCTCCTCTCCCCCATTCTCTTTATCTCATCTCTCCTCCCCACATCAGCTTCCCTGGTGTCTACTATCCACTGTATATCAGCTGTCTTCACAAGGTGGAGACAAAGACATCTGGCAGCCGGAGCTTATATCCCCACACCTCCCCTTTACCACCTGGGTCAAAAGTTTCTCCCCAGCTCCAAGGAACTTCCTAGGAAGAGCACCGATTGACTTGCCTTCTACCGAGTGCTCACTTTAAGACCAAACACCAGCCCTGGCAAAGAAGGGTCTTAAGAAGACCACTTCTCTCTGGACCATGTATTGGACCAAGAGATATGGGAAGGAAGTGTGAAGGGGGATGGTCACTGAGAGGACCATTTGAAACTGAGCACCAGCCTGGTGTGCAGCTAGCAAGTGAACATCTGCTGATGCCTTTATGCAGATGAGAGATTGGAGTGGAGAGTTAGGTGGCTTGCTCAGAGCATGCTCCACTGCTTACAAGAGATCTGACCAAGGTGACTATGTAACTGGGTTCTCCATGATGTGGCTTAGACTCTGGGTCACACTGGCAACTATAGTGCCTGAATCTCCAGGAGGAGATTCTGCTCACCTCAGCATTGAAGAAAGGGCAGACTTCGGGAGGCAGTGAGACAATTCCTCCACAGAAGATCAACAGGAGACAGAAGAAGGAATTAGAGGTAGAGGCCCAGGGGGAGGCCGGGCTCACTGAGGCAGAGTAATTTTAGCCTGAGTCAGAATAAAGTGAGGTATGTGGGACAATGTGTTCTTTGTGCCCACCCCACAAAGCTGCCCTGTGGTTGGCGCCAAAAAGCTGAACAGAGGCTTCTCTGCAGAGCTCATGCTTGTGGCTAAATGGTCAGAGCTTCCTCAGAAGAGCAGCATGCAGTAGGCCATCTCTCCCCACTGCGGGGGCAGGGGTGCTCATATTTTCATCTAAAACTGGAGATCACAGCCTCCACCCGTGCTCTCTGCCATGTCTGAGGTCCTCCAGGTTGGGAAAGGGAATAAAGCCAAGGCGCCTCGTGGAACCATGCCTAGCAGAGCCCAGGGCCAAGCCATAGACCTGCACTTCAGGCAGGAAAGTGGGACTCCCCAGGGACCCTGGAGGAGTGGGGGTCTTTTCTGAATTCTATGGTCACAGCCACTTCAACTCATTCCTTCCAGGCCAGCCTGCCTGAGTCACTCTCTCTAAGGAACTTGGTTTCAGCCGCCATAGACTCCTCCCCTCCACACTAGGCTGCTGGTCATCTTCACTCACTGCTATTCCCTGAACGTCAGCCATTCTGTCCAGGCTTCTTTGGCTTAAACAGGACATTTCCCTGCCCCACTGTCCTGTCCTTCTGCTCATCCCTGCACACGTGCTTCATGGGCTCTGGCTCCTTCTGGTAGGGAGCCAGTTCACCCTACAGTCAGCCACCCTCTTCCAGTTCTTTCTGCTGAGTGGGCTAGAGTCTTAGGGATGTGCTCAATCTCTCTTGGGAATTTAACTCCAAGGACAAAAAGCACCAGGACCTCGTAGAAGAAAAACTCCCTGATTCACCACAGCCTCCCCACCAACTCTGGGCAGCAAGCATCGTTTGTTTATTGACAAGTTCCCAGATATGTATCTGTGCTTTGCCATTAGTAGAGAGTATTTCAATTTCCACTCTATCCTATAGCTCATATGCTCAGTGTGTGTGTGTGTGTGTGTGTGTGTGTGTGTGTGTGTGTGTGTTCTGAAAGGGTTAAGGATGTTGTTGTTACGTGCTGTCGAGTCATGTCTAACTTATAGCGGCCCTAATAGGGTTTTCAATGGCTGATTGTGTATGGATTGCCTCGGGATTGGGTTGCCACGTCCTTCTCCCATAGGGTTAAGGATGTTGTTGTTGTTGTTAGGTGCAGTCAAGTCGTGTCTGACTCTTGGCAACCCTATGTACAACTGGTGAAAGGAACAGTATGTCAGTGCTCTCTGCTATTCATAGGGTTTCCAATGGCTGATTGTTTTTGGGAGTGGGTTGCTGGGTTCTTCTCCCAAGCCCATAGCACCTGGTGCTCCCAGGTGGTCTCCCATCCAAGTACTAACCAGGCCTGACCCTGCTTAGCTTCTGCGATCTGATGGGATCAGATGCCACAGTGCTACGGCTGCAGGCCAGGGTTAAGGATACATACCTTAAAATACAGTGCCCTGGCATTTGAGAAAACAGTGGAGGCAGGAAATTACCTCTTCCCCTTCCTTCTACTCTCTTCCCTGAAGCAGGTCATAAGACCCTCATATGAGAGGTGCCCTCTCTATACCTAGAGGAAAGGGACATCCTTACTTGGAAGATTCAGGGCCTCAGGGAAGAATCAGGACAAGCAGGCCTTATTAAGATGCCTTCCCAGTTTATTATCTTAGATCGTGGCTCCTTCTCTAATCATACTTATCCACCACTGGCCACTCATCCTCAATCAGAAGTGTAAACAAACGCAGGGTTCTCTGTTTCTGTCCGTCTGAATTGCTGAAGGCTCTTAGGCACATAGAACTTACATTAAATAAATGTAGGTTTTTCTCTTGCCAATTTGTCTTTTGTTATAGGATCCTCAATAACTAGCCAGAGATGGTAAGAGATATTTCCCGTCCCTGACAATATATGCATGTTTTTGGAACATGTATATATTTATGTGCCTGCATATATGAATCAATACACAGATGTGTCTCATCTTATGATAGGGTTATGTCCTGATAAACCCATCACAAGTGGAAAATATTTTAAATAGAAAATGCGTTTGCCATATTCAACCTCCTGGACATAATGGGTTATCCCAGACTACCTCACACATGCTTAGACCTTACAGTAGCTTGCAGTTGACAACATCATCTAACACAAAGCCTGTTTTATCATCAAGTGTTGGCTCTCTCATACACTTTACTGGATACTATACTGAAGTGAAAAATAGAATGGTTCAAAGTTTATGTTTTCATAACACTGTGAAGTCCAAAAATTCTAAGTTGAACCATCCTAGGGTGGGGGCGGTCTGCACATAGGTTCATTTTCAGATATTAGGTACCTGGCACAAGGAAGGTTTTGTAATATAAATATTAAGAATATAGATCTTAATCTTCATTATTCTGCCTGTTACTAGCTTTTGATTTGATGTAAAGCACATGATATCTCTAATTCTTCCTTCTCATCTAGGGAATGAGGGTAACAATCTATGCATTGGGGGATTTTGGAAGAAATTTACTAGATGAGATGCGATAGTATTGTTATTGCTATTGTTAGGTGCCCTCAGTTGGGTCCCACTTATAGCGACCATGTGTACAACCAAGTGAAACACTCCCCAACACTGTGCCATGTCCAGCACTATGTCAATACTTCTTTGCTACTCATAGGGTTTTCAGTGGTTAATTGTTTCGGGATTGTTTCAGGAGTGGGCTTCTAGGTCCTTCTTCTATTTTTTCAGTGCTGGGGATTGAACCTGGGGCCTCAGCAAGCTCAGAGCAGCACTCTACCAACTAAAAACTCAGCCCTGTTAAAGCACTGTAGCTATAATGATTAAAAGCAAAGTGAAATAACTATAGACCCTTCGCACAGAATAAGATAGAAATGTGGAATTAGGGACAAAAGAAACATACCAAAAGAGAAATGTAGTTCAGCCCATGGTGTGTTTGTTACCATGACAAACACTTCTGAGGCATCACTCAGACCTGTGAGGCCCGTGAAAATAGCCCCAGAAAAGGCACCTCTTCTTTGTTGCTTAAAACACCTGGCATGCTCTGGCCAGCAGCAAAGGACATCTGGCTCTCACTTCTCTCCAGCAGCTGGTGGTGAGGTCAGACTGATCCAGGTGCTGTCAGCTGACTGTGTGGACTGAGCTGAGCTTCTAGAATGTCTCCTCCCAACCTCATGGACAACAGGGCCATGTGCTAGGAGACTCTGCAGGGCTTCCATTATTTCTTGCACAAAAATGATGGTCCTTCATCTCCTCCTGATAACCCTCCACACGGGAGGCCCAGGCAAAAACAGGCTCAGAGCTCAGATATCCTCTGCCCGGTGCCAGAGCCCAGCTGACTGAGAGGTGGGGAATCAGCCAATTCACCTGCCCAACCCTCCTAGGAGATTCTGCTAGAAAGGAACAAAGAACTCAGCTCTCAGGGACTCTTAAGCCATCCTCCATAGAAACCAGCTCCACTCAAAAACGTTTAATTAAGATGCTCCCACTTTCCAAAAATAGGATAGAAAAGATCAATAAACACTAAATGGTTGCAATCTATGGATCGAAGTGGTTTTAAATAAGGTTATCTTCAGCTCTAGCCCCTCTATGGCATTCTCCAACCACAGGCAAAAGATGCTAACCAGGTTCCTCAGGAAGCTGGGAGTGATGTGTCCGGAATGTGTCATCCAGGCACCTGTGAGGCTTGCCCCGCCCCAGGAATGGTCTCGTGCACTCCACGTGAAGGTTAGCATTTGGATTTGTAAGTCAGTAGGGGCATCTCTAAATAGACTTCCAAATCCACTCTTTGCTATTCCTAGTGCTGGGACATGTTTGCTAAGCTTAGAAATTTGGGATGAAGAGGGAGTATGGGACCAATTAGCATAATTGATTCTGACAATCCAAGCCCTAGGGTCTTTGCACATGTTCCTTCTGCCTAGAATGCTCTTCCCCCACATGGGCTGGCGAATATTGACGAACTTCCTCTGCTCCTTAGGTCTCAGCTCCTCCCTTTCTCAGAAGCTTTCCTGATCCCAAATCGCAGTGTTCCCCTGCATTGAAAGATGTTATCTGTTGCCCCTGTTCCACTTGTATTCCTTAGCACTGGCCACTTTCTAACATGGTAGGTATTGTACTGATTTGATTTCTTTATTTTCTATGTCCCTCACAAGAATATGAGAGGTCTTGGAGCTGTAATATATTCTGGGATCCTGGAATAATGCCCGGCATTTAGATGGAGCTCAGTCAGTATCTGTGCAGGAGAGCCAGAGCCATCCCTCACAGGAATCCCAAAGGCTCAGGTCCCAGCTGCACACTCACCTGCCCTTAGCCTTGGTAGATGCTTCACTTTGTCTCCCTATCCCTTGGTCTTTTCATCTGTAAAGTGGGGGTGAGTCCCTATTTCTCAGAGCTGGATAAAAATGAACTGTGTCATTTGTAAAGTATTTAGAACTGAGTGTGAGGTATGGTATGCACTTTATAAGGGTTTGTGATGACTGTTATTAACAATGATACCCAGCAATTGTGAAGCACTTACTATGTGCTTATGATGTTTCATGCACATGCAAAGTGGTTATAGTGCTACTTGGCACATATTAAGTGCATGATAAATATTATATATCATTTTATTTTCTTTTAGTACCTAAAACTACACAGTGTGCTAGGTGCTATTTTGTTCTGGCTAAGCTTGGCAAGTTTGGAGTTTAGCTCCATTGGTAGAGAGCTTGATCTGTGTGCTCTGACACCCTGAGTTTGATCCTCAGCACTGCAAAAATGGGAGAAGATGATGGCAGCCCACTCCTGAAATGATCAGCCATCAAAAACCCTATGAATAAGAGAGAAGCACTGGCATGGTGTCGGGCATGGCACAGTGTTGGGGAGTGTTTCATCCTGTTGTACATAGGGTCACTATGATTTGGACCTGACTCCAAATACCTAACAACAACAACAAGCCTGGCAAGTTATTGGTGTCTCTCGCAAACAGCCTGCTGTTGGTGTTTATTGTTAGGTGCCATCAAGTCGGGTCCAACTCATAGCAACCCTCATAGGGTTTTCAATGACTGAATTTTTTCAGGATTGCTTCGGTAGCGGATTGCCACATCTTTCTCTGGTACACAGCCCACTGGAAATGCATAAATGCACAGACATTCCCTAGCTCCCCAGAATAAGGTGTTGGGTGTAGAACTATTGACTTCAGTCCTATTTCCAGGGTGCAGGTGGGGTCTGCTTACAGGCTGGTCTCTTCTTAGCTAGTTGTTAGTTTCAGTGGCTATAAGAGGAAACTCCGAGGCCTCTTGGAGTACCACCTCCCACTCAAAGTTCAAATTCAATCCAAGCCTATTTGCTCTTTTATAAGGATGGGTTACATGCAATTTAGCACATGGGTCCTGTTGATTGAAATTGTTTAAATTGGCTCTGTACGGACACTGTAAATCCGGAGTACAAAGCTTCTGAACCGACCTGGTTTGGGAACTGAGGCTGCAGCTTTCCCCCGAGGGCTTTTGGTATATTTGCTGCCCTATAAAATGAAATTCCCTCCTCTCCCTCTCTGCATTGACTGCTACACACAGAGCCGCACTGAGCCTTGATGCAGAGCCGAGGCTGAGGGGTTGGGAAAGAAGTCCAGAACGGCCACCGCCGGGCTGTAGGAACGAGGGGAAGCACAGGCTGGTCCCCTCTCAGGATCTCAGGATCCAGATGAATTCGCAGAAGTGAGAGTGGATGTGGGAGGCGGCCAGCAGGTGAACAGGGTAATCAGTTTTGATTGGCAGCACCACCACCAGGGTTTTCCCAAACAGCATGCACCACAAGGTTCTAGTTTCTTTTTGCTTCATGACCTCACATCCCCTCTTCTCCCAGCGAGGGCAGGTCAGCTCTGCCAAGGGCCTGGCTGCAGGTGAGGCCAGTGCTCAGGGTCTGGAGCCCTGGGTCCAGAGCTGGTCCCAGGAAGGGATTAGGGAAGAGCTCCAGAGAGCCTTTGGCTGGGAGGCAGGCTACTGATCATGCTCTGCTCTGCCTCTCCATCAAACTGAACAAGGCAGGGCTCCTTGGTGGGAGACCCAAGGGTGGCTGCAGAGTGTGGTCTTCACTCTTTCCATGGCCACTCCCATGTGTCAGGAACAAAGTGGGCAACATTCCAACAAGGGCACTCCGAGGAAAGTGGGGGGCAGATGCCATGTTTCCTTAGGAGTCCTGGATGGCCCTTCCTGCCTCCAGTAAACCCCATGGTCTACATCCGCTTCCTTCCCTTTAGTTTTGACTCAATTGTCCTAATTCAGTGTCAGCCTTCTGAGGTCACCAGCAACATGGTCTCTGGGCAGGATCTAGGTGTAGAGCAAATGTTAAGAAACAGGGTGAATCTAAATGTTCTGTCTTATGAGTCCATCAGAACCTTGATGGGTCCATCAGAACCTCTGTCTTATGAGTCCATCAGAACTGGCCATGAAGGGGCGCTTGGAAAGTGAAGTTTCGAGGGCAGAAGAGACCAAGGGTGTCCCCTCCCCAGTGGGTAGAATAGGCACAACCTGAGGGCCTGGGTGGGAGCAGGCAGGGCTTCCTGGTGGGTGCTCTGGACAAGGAGCCTCAGGAGAGAGTGTGTGACCATGCTGGGCTGAGGAAGTGCCAGGCAGAGCCCATAGAGAGGCTCAACAGTGAGAAACTATGCCAGGCCTCAGAAAAGAAAGATGGCGGCTCCAAGTCAGGGGTCTCATTCCTTCACTATTTCCCATGGTAGATCCAAAACTCACCTTTCTCACAGGATGTGGCTCTCCCCTCACTCTTTCCTCGGCACAGGATAGAATCTTAGAACTCCCCAACACCTGTTCTGTTTATTTGTTTCTAATGAGAGCGTGGTTAGCTATTCTGACAAATTTCTTGGAGTGCAGTGATAAAATAGTGGTGAAAAAGTAGAACTTGTGGGTTTCCTCAGAACTTCTTGCCTCAGAAACATCTCTCCCAAATGAGAAAACTGAAAACTAACAATACTGCATTATGCAGCGTGCTTTCAAGCTGACAGGGCACTGGGTGCTCATCTCTTCCTCCTTTCTCCCTTTTTCCTTCCTCTGTTTCCTCTTCCTATGTTAAAATGAGAATTGAAGGTGAGAGGGAGCAGTTAAAAGAGGAAGGAGCAAAGCAAAGGTGAGGGGACTTGAGGGGTTAAAGAGAGAAGGAGGAGATGGAAGAAAGGAGGACTGGGAGGAGAAAAGGAGGCATCAGGCTGGGGTCACTGTTGGGGCACCACCTTTTGCAAGCCAAACTATTGAAAATAAGACTCCTTGACAATATTTTTGGAATTGGTATTTTTCCTTTTTAGTAGAGAGGATAGATACTGTGAAGATGGCAAGGAGTAAGGCTGGAGATAAATTTGATCTTGCTCGTTAGATTAAGACCCTTTTCTATTCCTGGCTTGTAGAGGGGAGAGAATACCGAGTGGGAGGTTTTATGTATTCTCTGAGTAGAGTAGAAGGAGAATCCCAGAATTAGAAAATGTAGAATAGTAGGATCCTGTTTGACACCCTTCCTTGCATCTGGGGGATTACATGGAAGTCACCCTGAAGTCTCAAGGGCCACAGTTGGTCCAATTTCTATTAAAATCTCACGTAATGGGACAGCACAGTATTGGTTTTCTTCCTTTTTTAGAGGAAAGAGAAGAAAGCTGATGATGGTCCCCGTGTAATTCTCAGTGATACCACTTCTTCTAATCACTCAATGAGGCAGTATGTTTGCCATCTAATTTCATCCAAAACACCCTAAACTGAAAATAAAGTGCTGTTTAATAGGCATGCAAAGATGTCATTTCATTTTGCTGAATGTTCTAGTAGCAACTACTAATTATTTCAATGTACTTTTTTTTCCTGTAATTATTTGAAACAGACTATTCAGAGCTCCCCCATTAACTTCAAAAATATTTCAGTGTCCGACAGAAATTCAACAGTATAAATTTAAATAGCTTTTTCCTTCTTTTCTTCAATGGGCTGGGGACACAGCTGGATGAGGTTGAAGGAGGAAACACATCTTGTGCAAATGGAAACAAGTAAAGAATAAGAAACGAAGAAATCTCCCCTAAACTCTCTCTTTACACTGCGGGGCTCCTTTCTTGCTGCCTTTAATTTCCTCTGTCTTGTGGGCAGGGTATAGAATGGATCCCCAGACACTGGTGCTTTCTGCTGGACAGTGGGAGGCTGGGAAGCCAAAGAAGGGGAGGCAGATACAGAGGGCAGATTTGGCCAACAAAAGTGGCCAGTGGAGATGGATCCTGTCACCTTCTGAGGCTGATTTCAGTCAACCTCCTCACAGAGCCAAGCCCCTTGTCCTACTGACTTCATTTTGAGTGACAAGGACAGACCTAGCCTCCCATCCCAAGCTACCTAAAAGGACTTTACCAAATGACCATCTCTCTAAGTAATGCTCACTTTGCAAACATGATTTTTCATGAAAAGCCACAGACTCATGAGAAATGAATGCAATCATAGTAGAAGCCCAAATGGTACATTTCTAGGCTTGGATAATCTCAACAAGGGGGTATCAATCAGCGGTCCTTCCATCACTATAATGAAACACCTGATACACTCCACTTACGAAGTAAAGAAAGGTCTATTTGGCTCATGACTCTTTCCCAGATTGGGTGGCCCCATTGGTTTGGAGCGCATCATAGTAGGAGTGTGTGTTGGAGCAAACTACACACATTTCAAGAGGGAGTGGTGGGGGACAGAAGAAGTGACAACATTCTCACAAACTCTTTGAAGAGTATACCTTCAATGACCTAAGGATCTCCCTCAGGCTGCACTTCTTAAAGTCCCACAGCACCCATCAATACCACTACCCTCTGGACTGTGCTTTTCCTTGGGGATATTTGAGGGACACTCATCCAAACCATAGCAAGGGGTCCCAATGTCCTCCTTAAAGGAACGGTGATATATTCTTTCCTTGTCAGATGGAACCTCATCCTGGATGGCCACATTACAGCCATCACCTCAACCTCAAGCCATGAGTAAGTAGGAACTAGCTTCGGCACTTCCAGGGAGTATCACATCCATCAACCTGCAGGACAGGAAGACCCTCATTAACAGGCCAGCTTCATCATCAGACCAAGCTGTGGCAAATGCCTGAAGGGCAGGAGGGTTCTGCACAGCGAGAAGATGTGGTGACACCAGACAAACTCACCCACTCGTGTTTGGCTTTCTGCTATACGTGGATTCATGGCTCATGAGTCCACAGGTCTTTGCTGAAACCACACCATGCACGTCTAGCAGCACTTATGGGCTTCTGATCCCGTCAGATCTTGGAAGCTAAGCAGGGTCGGGCCTGGTTAGTCCTTGGATGGGAGACCACCTGGGGACACCAGGTGCTGTAGGCTTAGGAGGAGGACCTGGCAGCCCACTCCCCCAAAATAATCAGCCATTGAAAACCCTATGAACAGCAGAGAAGCACTGACAATAACGTTTCGCCTATTGTACGCAGGGTTGCTATGAGTCAGATACCGACTCGACGGCACCTAACAACAACAACAATGACCTACACTCAGGCACAGAACAATTAATGGGTGCCAAGGACTCGACCCAGGTCCCTTGCAAGGCATGACTCTAAGGAGTACCTTACAGTAAGGAAGCTGAGACGAGGCTCTTTGATTACCTCCTCCCTGGGCTTCTCCTCTTCCCTGTTCTGCTGCCTCTAATGCTCTGGGAGCTCATCCTTAATACATCCCTTACATGTGACAAAATGAAAACAAAACCAAAAAACAATGTCCCGTATTCCTATATATCTTGCTGTAGCCATTGAAATGCCTATGAATAGCAGAGAAGCACTAACAATACTGTTTCACCTGTTGTATGTAGGGTTGCTATGAGTCAGACACTGACTCAATGGCACCTAACAACAACAACAATACTAGGCTATGGGGCTGGGGTTCAGCTTAGTGGGTAGAGCGCTGCTCTGCACTTTCTGAGGCCCTGGGTTCGATCCCCAGCACTGCAAAAATGGAAGAAGGACCTGGCAGCCCACTCCTGGAGCAATCTTGAAACAGTTTGCCACTGAAAACCCTATGAACAGCAGAGAAACCCTGACATAGTGCCAGGCATGGCACAGTGTGGGGGTGCATTTCATTCTGTTGTACATAGGGTCACTATGAGTTGGACTGGACTCGATGGCACCCAACAGCAGCAACAGCAGAGCTGAGTCTCCTTTTTAAACGAAACTCCTCCCTTCATTATCTGTAACAATTACTCAAACCAAAAATGTGGAAATCAGCCTTGAGTCTTCCCTCTCCTTGACCAATCCTGAGTCATTTCAATGCTGATTTCTACTTCATAAGCCTTCCCCTCTCCTCCGGTTTACGAAACATGCTTCCTCCTTGCGTTCCTACCTGTCCCCTCACCTGCCCCCTCACACTTAACCTATGTGTGGAACAATCTGTGAAGTCGGAATCTTGCCAGCTCAATTCGCACTTAAAACACTCAGTGGCTCCCCATGGCCTTCAACACAGGGTGCTGGGAGTCTCAGGGTCCAGACCACTCCCTCCTTTGCCCTGTGACAGTCCCAGGAGGTGGGGCAGCCTTAGGATCCCCAGATGTACAGTTTGAAAGTCACTGGTTTGTGGGATGAAAAGACTTTGCCATGGCAATGGCGGACCTTTAATGTCTAACCCTGACCTCTCTCTCCAATCTCAATTCTTTGAAACATTCAGAAAATATTAAATACTATTGTCCTATATTTATTTTACAGATGAGGACACCCAGTTATGGCATGATTAAACAACGTGTACTAGGAGACACAGCAAGCGTGTGTGGGAGGCAGGATCCCAGTGCCTGCACTCATATCAGCCTGGCAGTGTCGGATGCCTCCAAGGCGAATATCGCTGGGGAGGATGTAAGTTGCATTCTGTCTAGAAAGAGAGAAAGCAGAATAGTTAATACTGGCCTTTAGAGAATCCAAATAGAAACACACAAGTACCCTTAAATGCACTCAAATAAAAAGTGCAATTAATACGGCTCTGGGAACGATGGGCTGGCGATCTATACAATATTGACCGTCCGTGGTGGTGAGGACTGAATAAGGTAATGCATATGGAAGACCTCTGTAATCCTGAAAGCAGAGGCAGCACAGTGACATAAATGAGTTACTAGTGCAGGTGGGGACCAGGGAGTATCAGCGAGTATTTGCCCCATTTAAAAAAGCAGCAACTATTTAGCTTTTTTTTTCTTTTTCTTTCTTTCTTTTTTTTTTTTTTTTTTTTTTTTTTCGGTACTGGGGGTTGAACCCAGGGCCTCGCGCCTGCATGCTTTGCAAGTGCTGGACCACTGAGCTGCACCCCCAGCCCATTTTCTTTTTTACTTTTTGAGACAGGGTCTCGCTAAGTTATGCAGACTGCCTCTGGTCTCGAACTTATGATCCTCCTGTCTCTGCCTCCCGAGCCGCTGGGATTACAGGCCTGCGCCACCACGCCCAGGGCGCAACTATTTAGCTTTAACTGACTGTTGCTTGAGATTCAAACAGTAGGTGCCCAGTGTCACTAACACAGGAGATTTTCCAAAAGAAATCTTCCTACTTTTAAAATGTTGGTGTTCTTGTTACTTTATTACTGTTTGGGTCAAGCAGGACCCGGCAATCGTAGAGAAAGATGTGGCCATGAGGCTGCTGGCTTGCAACCTCTGCCTGGTAAGATCCTTTCCAGTTGCTGGTACCATTGCTAGAGTTGTGTGGAACTTCCCAGAGGGATCCACTTAGGGGTAAAGGAATTCAGAGTCAGGTGAGGCAGCTGCCCAGGGAGATGCGATTTTAACAGCGCCCAGAAGAAGGGGAATAATGCTTGTCTGTAGACAGGAAGCGCACATGATGGGTGAGGATCATCAAGCAGGCAGAAAATTAGAAGAGCCTGAATCAATCTGCACTTTACAGTCAAAGGACTCAATCAAGGTGGGGAACAATAAAGAGGAGCTAAAATCAATGAGTTCCGAATGGCTTGTTTTGAACCCTGCATCTAAAAGGGAGTCACATAAAACGCTGCTAATATCTTCCCGAGGCACTTTAGTCTGCGTACCTCCCCTCCCCCACAAAGAGAGGCGGGGGGAGGGAGAGAGAGGAACACAACACAACCCTGTCCCTCGGTTCGAGCTTTGTGAAGGACTCACGAATTGGACCCTGTCACTCTGGTGCTTAAAACTGTTTATGATTTCCCATGCTATGTTCAAGGAGCTAAAAGCTAAACTCAAAAATTTCAGCAAATAACTAAAAGCTGAAGGAAAAAAAAATTGAAAGGAAAAAACAGATTTTTTTTTTTTGTGCCTGGTATTTGGGGATTGAATCCAAGGCCTCATATACAATTTTGCATGTGCTTTAACCCTGGGCTGCCCCCCAGCCCATTTCTCACTTTGTATCTTGAGACCCGATCTCACTAAGTTATGCAGGTTGCCTCTGGTGTCGAACTTGCAGTCTTCCTGCCTCAGCCTCTCGAGTTGCTGGGATTTCAGGCTTGTGCCACAGCACCTGGCTAAAATAGAATTTGAAACATTAAAAAATCACAACAAAACTTCCCTGTATCTTTACAGATTGGTTTTATTATGCGACAGAAATAACCCCAATCTCTCAGTGCCTCAACCAACAAGTTACTTCTCCCAGAGTCACCGTTATCTGTGCCAGACCCAAATCAGCAAAATGACCCTGTTGCCAGTCGCAAGGTACAAGCAAACCTGTCAATAGGCCCTTAACAATTTTACCCGGAAGTGAAAAGTATCGCTTCTGTGCACATTTTATTGGCCAATCCAGTCACATGGTCACGCCTAACTTCGGAACGGAAAGTACAGCCTAAACTTGTCCCGAGAGAGCCCGAAGTAATTTATAAACAGCACTAGTGATTGCCATACCTCCGAGAACACATTCGCAAGCCAATACACCAAGTGATGCAGTTTTTAAACATAAGCCCGATGACATCACTCTTCTTTGTTTCCGTCAAGGTCAAAACCAGACCTCTTACAATTACAAGGTGCTGCATGGTCTCAGGAGCCACCACTCCTATCGTCCCATGTGTCCTACTTCCCACCATTTTGCCCACTCCATTCCAATCTGTGGACACCCTTCCTCATGCTCAAATAAGCCAGGCACCCTCCCATTTCTGGACTTCTGCTCTGGCTGTTCTCTCTGCCTGGAATTCTCTTTCCCAGATACGTGCACGGCCAGCTCCCCCACCTCCTTCAAGCTTTTGCTCAAATGTCATCTTATTTAAAATTGCGTCCACACATCCCTATATCTGAAGAGAAGATCTGCAGCTTCCTAGCTACATTCTGTTAAGAAACTTGCTTAATGTTTGAAAACTTCAGTACCCTCCCCCTTAAGATTAGAACCTTACTAGGTTACTGAGAAGATTAAGAGAAAATAAATACATGGTTTGACATTTCGAGCTGTCACTCCAGATAGGACGGGTCCCTCTCATTCATTCTGAAACATAAAATAGCAGAATGGCCATGTAATGGTCCTTTGCAAAATCCTATAATTTGGGAGGTGGAAAGACTCTCAAGTCTCATCTTCCCAAAGTATCTTCTGATCTTAGTTGACATTAACCAAACCAAAACCAAAGCAAAATAAGCAAAATGCAGACAAAAACCTACAATTCTATGCCCAGAGAAGTTTGGGGCAAAGTTTCTCCAATATATAGTTACCTGTTGGAGTTTCAGAGCTCATATTAGCATATTAAAAGCCCTGAAAATTCTTCCAGTAAAGAAACCCATCCAACTGTATTTAACCCGGTATTCCCTAAAGTTAGTAGACTACAGAATTTTGTTTCTTTGGGGTTTTTTTCCTTCACACTAATGCTTATTAACATTCTGCAGAACTAATGTTCTGTTGACCACAACTTGGGAAGTGTTGATCGAGTCTAAACATCACATTTAATTGAAGACTAAATCAGAGACCAGAGAGGTTGTGTCCAGTCCATTGTTAACCACTTGAAAGGTGACATTGGGACCTGACTGATAGCATCTAGTATCAGGTTCCCCATTTCTCGCCCTTTCATGATAAATAAAATCCCCAATAGGGACAAAGAAAAATATTCTTCCTCCCTTTACCCACATGGTCCTACTCCCACTTTCTACCCTCATTCAGGACGCAGGGATTTCTCAGCCCATTTTCAGCCCTCTTGTTCCTGCAGAAAGGTTGCTTCTCTTTTATGCCTGAGCTCCTCCACCCAGTTTGGATTTTAAGGTGCAGAAAAAATAAAACTTTGAAGAGGACTGTCTAGACAGAACTGTTAGGTATTATTTATCCGAGCCTAGGTGTCTTACTAGGCTCTGTGTCTAGATGAAGGGGAAAACTGATCCATAAATAATAGCAGTAATCACCCGTGGCTTTACCATGTGGGAGACCTCACTAAGCGAAGGTTACAGATAAACCATCAGCCTTTCCTTATGCCTCCTTCCTGTCCCTGAAGCTCCTGGTCCGTGAGAGACCTACCACATGCATTCTTTATCATTTTCTCATATTGTGTACAATGCAATACATCAGGTGGCCCTTTTCTGGGGACAAAATTTTCAAATGAATTGAATGGGCCAGGGCCAGGGGTTGGACATACACTGTAGGAAAGTAGCTTCAGGCCTAAGCATACAATACCATCTTTCCCAGGATACCCACAGTTAGAGAGCAAGATTTGGGAGCTGTCTCTAGAGTGCTATCTAGGTTATCTACATTATTATTTATAGCTGTAAATATATATATATATATATATATATATATATATATATTTCAGTAATGTACTTTATTCTTCAGACAATGTAACATCTCTGGCTGACACATGTAATGAAAACCCTTTCTTCTCTGATCTTTACATAACTATGGCTCTTATTAGCTTATGCATGCTTCATGAGGACTCTGTGAGGTGGGCAGGGATGATATGATATCCTTTATTTGTGGAGGTTGGGAGAAGGACCTGGCAACTCACTCCCAAAAAACAATCAGTCATTAAAAACTCTATGAATAGCAGAGAAGTATGACAATAGTGTTTCATCTGTTGTACAATGGGTCACTATGAGTCAGATACCAACTCGACAGCCCCTAACAACAATAACAGCAATTTGTGGAGGAGTAAGTTGAGGTCCAGATCAGATAGTAGAACTTGGAACAGCCCTAACTTGAACCTCCATCTGTTGATCTCAGGCTGACATGTCTTCACAATTATGACGCAGGAGCTGGAAGAAGCTCTTTTGAATATTCTTGTTCTTTTAGCCTTGCTCCTGAATGGCTCCCTGACTGCTGATTTGGAAAATACCTATGGTAGAAGCCAATGTCAAAGGCAATAGAACCATACATGCCCAAGACCCTAGTTTTCTGGTAAGAAGCATGTTGCTATCATTGTATTCCATAGTTCAGCAGGTAGATTTCTCAATCCATCTCCTTACCTAGGCTAACTTTAGCAAGGGGGTTATTAGGTACCATTGAGTTGGATCCAATTCATAGTGACCCTAAGTATGACAGAATGAAACACTACCTGACACTGTGCCATGCACATGATCTCTTTATATTTGAAGCCATTGTTGCAACTACTATGTTTCTTCCCATTTTGAGTTGTGCCACATCAGCAGAAGGAGGTCCAAGGTGCTTTATTCCATTCCTATCAGTAAGGTTGACTCTTCTTTGAGGAGGCAACTCTTCCCCAACTGTTTCTTGAGTGACTTCCAGCCTGTGGGGCTCATTTTATGGCACTATATTTGACAATGCTTTCTGTTGTTCATAGAGTTTTTAATGGTTAATTGTTTTGGGAGTGGGCTGTCAGATTTTTCTCCTTAGTCTATCTTAGTCTGGAAGCTCAGCTGAAAAGTGTCCACCATGGGTAGCCTTGCTGGTACCTGAAATACTGATGGCAGAGCTTTCAGGAGCATAGAAATGCACAAGCCCCCATAGCACCACAAGCTGACAGGCACATGTTTAGTAAGGGGGACGAAGTATATAATCACAATACCAGTGTAATATATATATATATATATATATATATATATATATATATATATATATAT